>JAAGVU020000041.1:7630471-7668544 GCA_011763525.2 Mormyrus iriodes | reverse complement strand
GTTCACTTTTCTCTTCTGCTGCTCTTCTGCACCACCACACCCCCCGCTTACAGCTCGGCACATCTGGCTCCTGCTGCGGGTCCGTCTGCGGCTAACAAGCGCAGAGTCTTGATTTAAATACTCCATAGAGGAAATTATCTGCAAGCGTAAAATAGTTAATGCTTGTTATCAGTTGAACATCTGTGTTGTTTATATAATGTGTTGAAGCTGGCTTGGTAACATGTTCCCATGTCTCTCACACACTAACATATCAGTAAAAGCAATTACTGGAAATGAGGAATACTGTGCAAGCAGTTTGCTTAAAGCTTAAATGTATGTAGTACATTTAAGCTTTAAGCAAGACAATTATCAATTTGTTACCCTATTGAAATATTAACATAGAATTTGTTGCACCTCCTACTACAACAATCAAAATGTACAACATTGGGCCATACCTGAGGTTAGAATATTATATTCACCATTTTACTATATCTTCTATTTTAAAGTTGAAATTATGTTACAAGAGACATACAGGTACATCATGCAAGACATGTCACCATATTACCTAGGGCTGCTTGATTATGGCAAAAATCATAATCACGATTATTTCGGTTAATACTGAGATCACGACTATTTAACGCGAATACTCACTGATTTTAGAAGTATCATGCATTTACTGAACTTTTTAAAAAGCTTGTCTTTTTAACAATTGATTTTGTAACTTTATAATTCAACTGAGAAACAAAAAGGCATGGAATGGGTGAGTTGAACTTATAACAAGACAAAACGAAAGCATCGTTTTGAAATGAAATACAGCACAATAATCGCTTTCTCTCCATTTCAGTTTGATAATCAGCGGAAGCCAAAATTGTAATTGAAATGGAAATTCAATTAATTGTCCAGCTCTAATGTCAGCCATTTAATGTTTAAGTGTTAGAAAATTAGTACTACAGTATCAAGATCAAGCCACTCTTTCCATAAAGGTACTGGTTAGAACTATAAAGTGTGATTTTATGAGTCAGTTCGGTACAAGGCAAAAGGCTAGAGCTACATCTCAACAATATAAAACTAAGACCCTATTTTATCTCCAGAATGACTTCAAGTGTTGATGAGGTGTGTGCTCAGAGATGTCTCTCTGTATCACGGCTGTACGGAGATGTTATTTTTGCACTTGTGGCCTTCTGGGTAAGCTTTGAGTCTAGCCATTATCCTCTGACCTCGCTCATTAACAAGGTGTATTCATCTAGACGAACTGCCTCCATTTTTTTGTGTATTGCTACATTCTCTGCAAAACTCTAGACAGCACAGCATGTGAAAGGCACCGAGAGACAGAAACCACCACGTCTGACACCAACAATCACGCCACATGCAAAAATCACTTAGATAACGCATATCAGCCATTCTAATGTTTAGCCAAACAGAAATGGAATCTTCTTGACCCTCTTCACACACCGTAAATATATTTAATTGTAGCCACATAATTCCCTGTTTGGCGGAGCGAACGAACGGGTATAACTTAGCAGCCCCAGGGTGTTTACAGATACACAAAAATATAACTCATACATCTCACCGTTCAATAGCTGCTTAAACCACTTACGAACTTATTCACTGACCACATGGAGATCAGAAAGTTTTGGATACCATGTCTCCATAGAGCACACTAACAGCAATTTAGGGTCTTTGTAATTTTGGAAGAAATGTACAAATTCGGACCTACCACCATGGAAGCGCAAAAAAATAAAAATTAAAAAACACACACTAACCCCCTTCCTGAGACGCCATGCCACCACAGGTAAAATATATACGCAAGTCATGCTGCATTTATGGTTTTCCAAAATATTTACATTTTGGATGACAAAGAGGCATTAGAACTGTCAGTAAGAACAGGAAACATGCATGCTGTACACCCTTAACTGAGTGAGGATCTAGGAAGGTTTTCATTTAAGCAATACTGCAGAGCTATATTTCACTGTGGCTTGTCTCCAAACATTTTCCTGGTAAACATCCCACGTGTTAGTTTGAAACATCGTGAATCAGCCCGTACTTTATCCCACTCCTGTGTGACTGATGAATGGCTGGGAGGTGAAACAGGGATGGAGATTTATTACCTGCTGCACATAGAATATGTATGATTATCAGCTGCATGCTGAAAGCTACTTGTTTCGAACCACCAAAATAAGAAAAGTGACCTGACAAGCGCCTACATTCTTTGTGGGAAGAATCTACTATGCACTTCAACTGTTATAATTTGGTCAAAATTACATGAGGAACATGACTTCGACCGTATCTTTCCTCAGAGGTTTCAGTTTGAAGATGTAGTCATGGAAATTCTCTACAATTATTTCATACTGCCTCCTTCCCCTTTAATCCTTTAATCACCAAGGATAAGTTATATTCAAAAAAGACTGAATAAAAAGCAAGACCTGAAATTGATTTCAATTTAAATATTCCCAACAAAAATCCAGACATTTGGTTTATGGGCCAGAATTACTGTGCTACACCTGACAGAGTTATAATGCCCATTTGCAATTCAGACCGCCTCTCTTAAACTGACCAATGACAAGACTTCATAAATTCAGAGCACGGCACAACTTATTGATCCTATAGGAGTGCTTGTGCCTTTCCGCATATGTCACTCCACCATGCACAAACTGCTAAGTACAATGCATATTTTACGCAAGCCTATTATCTTATGCGGGCTCTGTTATTCTTATCTGCATCGGTGATTTAATATATGGCAGCATGACTTGCATGGTACCCTTGAGAAAACGTGATTTCCAAACGCTGTGATCGCCATTTCTGTCTTCACACAAAAGCCATAAATAATGCTAATGCACCCCCGTGGATTGTTTAAAGTAATTGTTTATCCACTTCCGCGTGGACGTGTCCTGCGACATTCCTGATTAATGAGCGTCGCGGCGCTCAGAAATTACTTCTGTGGATTTTGCATTTTTAATCTACGAGGCAATTCCGCATTTCCACCATGACTCATCTGTACTTCAACAGCGCAGATAAATGCTGGACTGTACCACCAGCTGGCCTCTCTGGCCTTGTAGTTCAACGGACACGCAGTACATTAATGAGGACTAAGAGCGTTTAGATCATATGGCTGTCCCATGGGAGGTATACACAGGTCCCACATTAAGAAGTGACCTCATTTTGAACTGAGAAAGGGAGGTGATGGAGTCCATCAAACAAGATTGAGTTTACCAAATGCTCAGAGTACGCTGCCCTTCTTTGTCTTTCAGCAGATGGCCTGCCCAAGGGTCACTTCAATGGCTGCGGAAAAGGTTTAAACTCGTTCATGTGACGGCAGGCATGTGCCCTTGCCATACCTTAGCATAGGAGCGGAGGAGGTACTGTCATTTTGTCCATGCGATTCAATAAAGATTTCATTCGTAAATCAGTAATGTCCTTCTCACGCCTGTAAACATTAGGGTTGGCTGTACCCATGCCAAATCACTCCAGAACCTGTGAACCAGGCAGCTAAGCTAATCAGTATCCATCACAGACCTTTTGCCCAAGACTATTTTACATGTAGTCCGGGATATAATTAGATATAAGCTATCAGGACTTAACACGTGTTGAAAGGTGGCTGCAGCCAAATCAGAATGTCATTTAAATGGTCACAACTTCCAGCAATAGGAGACAATTCAAATTCTTCAGAAGAAGTGTGAGAAATCAATGCGGATAAAGCAAAAAGTTGTGCTCGTTATTTTCAGATGTGAAGTACTTGTGAATGAGGCCTTGTGTGCATACTAACCTCCTCACTCGCAGCTCAGACATGCAAAATCCTTACTGTAATAGGAGCAAAAACAGCACCGGAGTATAATGAGCGAGAGAAGCCTTTGATGTTATTAATTACCACCAACCTCTCGTCCCATGGTGAAACAGGAAAAACAGCACTGTGTTTGACATTCCTAGGAGTCAGCCAATAAGATGGATGTTTCTTGAAATAAAACCACGCAAAGTAATACACAGTAAAAAGAACGCCTCACTGCTTGATCCTGGTATTGATGTATTGCTGTTGTCTGACAGAGAGAGCACCAGTAAAACCTTTGTACATGCCAAAATACGTTTTACAAGCAGTACCCTAATCAGCCTCCAGCCAGCTGCCTATAAATTCTTCTGTTGTCTCGTATTGGGGTCATTGCAAGGAGAGCGGATATATAGCTGTGAATACATGCCCGTGAAGCCAAAACTGACCATAGCCAGCAATATTTATGAAATGTTGATATTAAACAAACTGACTGAAAAAAAAATGGGAAAAATGGCTTTAGTAATCTGTGGTTTCATTTACTGTACTTGGAAAGCACAAATATGTCCTTTTGCTCATGCTAAAGATAGAGCCGACGTCTCAATCTCATTTTAGTGAACTTTTTCACAATTATATGGTTATCGTACCGCTAACTAACAGGAAGGTCTTCATACATTTCTATCCCAAGGTATATACTTTCACGTGGTATAAAATATACGCGACGACAGCTGCCATCAGATACATGCTGTTAATTACTGGAGAATACGATTAATGTATTTGCTAAAATCAAAAATAATTATCATTCGGGAATATTTCAGCAGGATAAAGTGTGCCATTCCTTTACAAATAAGACTGAAAATGTATTTTTCCCATGGAGAATATAATAAAACAGCAACAGTGTAACCAAATCATCAAGGGATATTATTAGGATGAATCTAATTACATTACAGCTACATCATGATTAGAATATCAGGTTTTCCTCATTATTTTCAAGTCTAATAATATCTATGAAAAACATTTTAAGAGATTCCTTTAGAATATATATAAAAGCTCATTTTAATCCCGCACAAACCCTCATGGTGCTGTACATAAATTTAAAGCTTAAAAAGTGTAGTCTAAAATCTACTGTGCTAATCAGTATTCCCAAAATTTCATTACTTTTGTATACTTCCCTGATACAGTAATTTATCCTTGTCTAAAATAAAAAATTAGACGTTCCTGGATTCATAAGATGGGGAAAAAAAATTATACTTAAATCCATTAGATGGCAGCATTGAGTTCACGGCATGTATAGTAAGTGTTGTGTAAAATGATGCAAAAAATATTTTTTAAAACTTGAAAGATTTAAAAATTTACAAACAGTTAAATGTAGCAATTTAACAAGTAAAACGACATATTGCTTTAGTCCATGTTAATGAGCTACAATTTGCTTACTACTGTTGAAAGTTATTCAGAATATTTCCTGATTTGAAAGAAATTTGACAGATTTTTTGGTGTTTACTTTACATATTCCTCTCTGTTACATCCTTCATTTGAAATGTAATAAAAAAAGTTGAGAAGTGAACAATTACTGAAATCAATGGATTTAAACTGATGCTTTACATTTTTTACTTTTTACATTTTTCATACTTTTTATCTAAGTAAGCTGGGCCCTTCTAGCAAACATGTATTAGGCTGTATAAACACAGATACACTATAATACTCAGTTTGGCATCCGTTTCTTTTCTTGTAGTGCATGTATGTGTAGTGTGCAATCCAGAATCAGATTCCCTTCTACACCGGAGAAAACAGTCTAGCAATGGCACATCCTATTTACAGGAGCCCGCAGCGCTTGGCATTTATCATAGCTCTGGGGTTGCGAACTTCACGCAAAACATCATTGAAGCATTCACTGTGAAGGCATTTACCTTAGCCTTCCAAAGCTAAAATAAATTACCGGGCCAGAACTGGGGCAGAGCGGAACATGACGAGGACAGTACAGGCCACATCGTTCATGTTTTTATGCATGCTAATTGTTTGCTACGTCTGACGTAAATATCACCAGCCAATTACGGAGCGGTACGCGTTTATCTAAATCGCGAGCGCAATTCACGTGAAGGAATGTTATTTCTGTCACCACTGGGATCTTTCCCAAGATTTCACAGTACAAAACAGATCCACCCCTTTTTTCTGGCCAGAAATATTCATCTGTTTGCTTCGCAGATCTGCCCTTAGCATTTGGTCTGTGATGTGCCTGTCTGCACAAAATAATAACTATAACAAACAAGTTCCTGCACATTTTTATTGCTATTTTATACATCTATTGTTACACTGCAATATAAAAGAAAATAATGCTTCTGTGATAACAAGAAATGCTACTGCTAATATTTCAATATCCATTCTTAATGGAGCAGGGAGAATGTGATTAATTGAAGAAGCTCAGTCTGTTGAAAGGAATGGTTATTCCTATGAAGGAAAAAACAGATATTTGTCCAGCCCCGAATGGAAACATAACATCGGGAAATTAGCCGCAAAATAAATTATTTAAGCCTGAGAAAACAAAAGCCTTGAAAGGTTATGAGGAACAGAGACGACAGAACAAAAAGGTAATGCTCTCGTTGAGTAGGCCAGCAATGTTGAGCATTAAACATCATTTGTGTGTCAAATGATGGATGAGTATAAAAACCAACCAAAATACTCTTGGCTCCAGTGGTAATATTTTCTTGTGAAGTCAGTCTGTAATTGTAAATCAGGGGCCCTTCAATTTCACAAGTGATTCATTGTTATTTATTGACAATAATTTACTAAAGTGGTTTCAGATGCTCTTTACTTTGTGGCGGTAATTTATATATAAAAAAAATATATAGCTATATATTTTACTCGGCAAGAGCTCGGTAAGCGAGATAAAGGATAAATTCTGCTCCTTCTGAAGGCTGATCGATTGAAACGCTTTGTGTTTTAGTAAGCCTCAAGGTTTACTTCATACAAAAAAAGCAGTCTCCCACAAGACAGTGTTTTACAAACTATGAGGCAGCTGCAGAACATTCACTGGAAAAGGATCGTGTTTAAATACACGAGACAAAAGGCCTTACTGCTGCCATTATAAAATATATACATTTCATCTCACAGCTAACAGATGCAGGCAGAAATGAAAGCCAAATACTTTCAGTTTGCCTTTCCACTCTGCAGTATATTTTTTATATAATATAGATAAACCATAACTGAATTCATTAATTATAAAGCTGTCTTGCAGTGCAACGTAACCATAATTTAGCTACATTCTTTGTGACTGCTTTAAGAAGTCGACTGTCAGAAAATGATAAGGTAATCAAGCATGGATTTTTATCTCTGCTTGAGGGCTCCTAGTTGCATGAACAGTGTTTCATATAGTGCAAAAAAGCGAGAAAACATAAAGTAAACAGTGAGAATGCATACAGTGCTTCATGTCATCTACACAGCTTCACAGTGGGCTGTGTTGCACATGTCAACTTCTACACAGCGGGAAATCCACTGACAGAAACACTGAATTGCCAATGGGCATGAATACACCCATGTTGAACCAATGCACAGAGTTGCCAATACACACATGTTCTCAGCTTGCTGTTGGATATTTGTCGTGCCGCACACTGAAAACTCCAGAGGGTGCCCTAGTCTATGCAGAAATGACCATGACCACACCTCTAGCAACATAGGAGACTATCTAGGCTTTTCTCCCAGGGGTGCAAGGTGAGACAGCTCTACCAGTCATCCATCCAGATAAATAAATTTGAAGTAAGCAAGCAGACAGACAGACACAAAATTGCAGACATTTCCATAAAATTACTACATTATCACATATGACCATCACAAGCCACATTTTCAAATATAGCTTCACATCCACCCACTTTCTGTACCTACTTGTACTATTCAGGGTCGTGGGGGTCTGGAGCCTATCCCAGAAGCTACGGGCACAAAGCAGGGAATAACCCAGGATGGGGCGCCAACCCATTGCAGGGCGCACACACGCACGCACGCACACAATTTGGAGGAGAACATGATACAAATTTCACACACAGGACCCATGGTACAGACTTAAACCCTAATCATACTGGTGTAAGGCAACAGTGCCAACTACTGCACCACTGCGCAGCCCCCTATAACTTTACAATATAATTTTTTTTTTCCTGAATATGTCGAAACAGTATTTTCACCGAATGAGTAGGTACACCCCGATACAAATCACTTATGTCTACCAAAGTCCCCTAAAGGACAGCTGATAGTCACCATGGTTGCCCATCTTGCACACACGGAGCAAGTCAACTCCTGCCAGTCTTGTTCACTAGAATAAGAGGTCAAGAGCCTAGGACTTTCACCGGTCAGCTCTCTCTCAAGGCTGATGTAAACGATCATTTCAGTCGTCAAACGACCAGCGAACACATTACAAGGTTACCGCACATACCCGTCACAATGACCCGTAAGGCTTTGCAAAGCTGCATGCCTGAAGAGAAAGTGGCCCCACAGGAAAACACTGCTGCTCAAAATGGTCTCTTCCTTCAGATAAACACTGCAGATTTCATTGTTACCCCAGTAGAATGTCTTCTCTAAATTATTTATAAATAAAACAACATGGCTACTGGAATAACAAAATGCAAAAAAGACATTCAAAAGGACGATAACAGTTCCTCAGGTGTCTTACACAGATTAAGATGTATTAACTATAGAGTTCTGTAGATCAAACCATTGAAAATGAGTTACTTATAGTGATATAGGTAAATAAGACTTTTCCACAATCACGCACAGATGAATCAGTTACATCCAACTTACTCTTCAACATATCGTTACTGTATTATTAATAATGGAAATTTGTATCACATTTTTATATCTGCATTTGTAGCTTCTATGTGGAACTACTACTACGCAAATCACATAACAAAAATTATAAACATTAACAGACAATACATGTATTACCCAATCAGAAGTCGGGTATATGCACAATTGTGAATCATTGTGAACTTGGTACTAGACATAACTGAAAAACCAAAGCAAAAAGTTCCAACCAGCAATTATTATTTGAACAGGTCTGCCTCAGCAATGCTGGAGACGGGGCAAAGTAACTGGACTTAAAAAAAAATACAATAGCAATAGTTTCAGCATAAAATATTTTTATTTTATTCTGAATAATCAGGGTAGTCTCGGTTAAAATTTCAATCATAGCAGTTCTATAAGAAGTTAGACTTTTGCTGTGCATTTCAGGTAGGAAAGCTGAAACTGTAAAGTAGGTATATTGACTTTCTATAGTGTTTTAACATTCATATTCAACAAAAGGCCCTGATAACTAAAGACAAGCCCAGTGTAGAAAGGAGCATCAGTTGGAAAAAATAATATAGTGCCTGCCTTTCTCTATTGTTGTTTTTCAGATGTAGGTGAATACCTGACAGAGATGTTGGTTGAAAAAGAGTCCTGAGAGGTCAAAAGGACTATGAGCTTCCTTCCTTTCATGTTTTAATGATGACACAATTGGTGAACTAATGAATTGGATATTTTTATATTAGCCGTTAGAACAGAAAAACACACCAATTTCACTCAGCAGTCTTGCAGCAAATAAAGAGATCAATAAATATATTATATATACTAGAAAAAAAAAGAAAAAAATCAATAGACTAAGGACAAGGAACCAACGGCCATCACTTAATTCTCTTATCACACTGATTTAGGGGACACGGAGGATGTTAAATAACTGTAAATCTTTATCTATGACTTTGTGGGTGGTTTATGGCAATTTCAACAGGAGATCTGAGACAGAATGTCTATACCTTCTACAGGACACACAATTTATGGCTTTATTACCCTTTGTCTAAAAGAGCAGAGAGACATAACAGGAAGGAAGGAAAGGTGGGGGGAGAATAGGGTGCCATCATTGCAAAAGACATATCTCAGTGACAGTTTTATAGGTAGGGAAGCAGCCGCTATTTTGGGCCCCCCTTATGAAATGAGCAAGATTCAATTTTCCGATTTATCTCCAGACTGATCGGATTTAGCTTAACAGTCACACGTTGCTTTTGCTCACCAACACTGGGGTCATTGAGAAGACCAAGCCAAAATTTCGCCACCAGAGAGTCATGGGTTCTTCCGCCTCGACAGAGTGCCGCTCATATTTTTAGTCCCACTGACAACTGGCTTATTGTTTCCCTTGATAAGGCTACAGTGCTCCTAGTAATGGGAATTAGGCAAGGCGTAAGGGGCAGAGAAATTGGGTGACACTGAATCAATAGATAGCAGCAGATTCCCATGAATGCTAATGGACCATTAGCAAAACAGCTACCTTTGTCTTAACAACACGTGCGTGGGCCTGATGGAAAACACACAAATATATATTTTACTCACCCCATCAGGAGCCAAAAATATTAGCCTGTTAAAAAACAGAGGTGTGGAGGTGTGCAGGATTATTGAGACAACAGTTTCTAATTTAGCTCAGAAGCAGAATGTGCAGGATTATTGAGACAACAGTTTCTAATTTAGCTCAGATGGGTAGAATTAAATAACATTTCTTCTGGTTTGCCTTTTAGTTTGATAGTGAATCTGTGAATAATAAAACAGTCCCCAATATTCCTTCGATGACATGTGATAACAGGGCCAGACATAAGAAAAAGAAAAGATAGGAGGTCAGCCAAAGAAAAGAAAAATCACTTGTCTTCAATTCCTTTCACTAAAGGACATACAGCAGACAGGTAAATTGAGGCCTACATTTGAGCACTCCAGCAAAATAAGTCTATTGTCTCATATTTTGAACTAAGAGTACTAAGTGCAACTAAGAATGACAAGGACAAAATACATATTTATGAATCTCAATATTCATCCACATCCAGCTTGGGTGTAGACCTTATCCATGACAGAGAACTAGTTACATCAGTTCTGCTAGGCCCAAATTCAGGAAGAAACATCTTTTTCAAATCGTAATCTGGCCAAGTAAGACCCACTTAGACTGGACAGAAACCCAGAGCACCCGATCTTGAAATACATCACCTGTCATCTACTGGCCATTTCGAATATTTACTAAGCAAGATAATATGACAACACCAATAAAAAAAGTGCTGCGTTTTTTAGGCAGATGCATACTGTTGAGATTACTAGCAGACTGTCTTCCGCAAATACACAGATAATTTGCAGTAATAATACATTACTGTGACTTGGTAACTAGACGCAGTAGCTGATTACAGCTGAGTGAGCAATGTGCCAATAAAAACTAAAGAAATAAATTAGTATATTATGGCAGCACATGCATTTTCACAATTAATAAATTCCACTCCATCAGCCTGTGATTTAATTATGAATTATGTATATGGCTGCCATGAATCATTTATGCACTTTATTAGCTAAATGGGGAAATAGAATCTAGGCATACCACAATGATTTAAATTAACACTTTATAAAGGCAGAAACTAAGAGTAAGCAAAGAGTTACTGACCTATCAAAACTGAACATGATGCCTGCTGTTAATGGCAAAACACATTTCTAATTATGATTTAATAATTGACAGGTAAAGCTGAAACAGCTTGTGTATCTGGCAGTGACTTCCCAAGCAGTAAAATCTGATTCCCAGACAGTTGAGAGTCCAAAGTAGTGGGCAATTATAGACTCAATAAACGTGCATGAAAAACATTTATAAATGCCACACATTCAACTGTATACAGTACAGCCTTTACATAGGTTTGTAGATACAAAAACAGTCTGTTGCATCAAAAGACAATGTATATTATGAGTGGTATACTGAACAAGTCTCTAGATCAATGGCTGCCATTTTGGAAGTTAGGAGACATGAGAAATAATCTTATGGACGTTCTACCTCATCAGGGGGTGATACCTTACCATGAGCTCCACAACTCCATGCTTGCCTGTAATACACCTCCGTGATCTCATTTTAAGCTTCTGGTTCTTACCCGGAAAACCCAGATGTCCACCGACTCTATAGCCTTTGCAGACAATTACAGCCCCAATAGCATTACAGCCCATCAGCTCCGGCTCAGGGGGTTAGCTGAACAGTAGCTCCCCCAGGGTTCGCAGGTCACGGCCAAAGATGAGAGAGGCAGGGGTGCAGCCGGTACTCTCCTTTACTGTGGAGTGATAAGCCCACAGGACCAGGGGAAGGTGCTCGTCCATGAGCATCGCCAGTTGTGTAGCTAGGGTACGGTGAAACCGCTCCACCAGCCCGCCGCTCTGAGGGTGAAGGGGGTGGTGTGGCACTTCGTGATCCCCAGCCGCCGGCAGACCTCGCCAAACACCTGCGCCTCGAAGTCCCTCCCCAGGTACTGTGTAGCTTCTAACGGGCCCAGAACCTGCAAAAGAACTCCTCAAGGAGCTTAGCCGCTGTGGTGGTGGTGCTCTGGTGAACCGCATACGCCTCGGGCCACTTTGTGAAATAGTCCATAGCCACAAGTATGTCAAAGTTCCTGGCCTCGGTGCAGGGAAAGGGGCCCAGAACATCTACCGCTGTATAATGGGAGCACCCACCAGGTACACCCGCAGGAGAGCCCGGGATTGCTGGCTAGGACCCTTTCAAGCCGTGCACACATCACTGCTGTGTATGAATAGCTCGGTGTCCTGCCGGCAGCTGGGCCAATAGAACTGCTGTCACAGCTTCTACATTGCCGATACACCAGCCTTCGTTTCCAGGTCACAGGTCGAGATTGCCTCTCAGCCCAGTCACATGCCCTTGCTCATCCACTCCCTTACCCTGGCCAGCATGGGGGTCTTGCTCCTGCGCCTGGCAATAGTGATAGCAGCTTTCGGTGGTGCAGGGATGGAAAGAGTGTCTGTGTTCCCATGCAGCTTCCCGGGGCGATACTGGATCTCAAAGTCAAACTCCATCAGCACCTCCAACCAGTGGGCCAGCTGCCCCTCTGGGCTGCGGAAGTTTAGAAGCCACGTCAGTGATACGTGGTCCATCCGCGAACGGAAACGCCAGCCACATAGGTAGGGACAGAAGTGTTTGCACATCTGCACCACAGCTAGCAGTGCCCATCGGGTCATGCAATAGTTAAGTGTCCAGCTGAAGTACGCAACGACGGCGCTCCCCTTCGGGTCCTGCCTGCAACTGCACAGCACCTAGCCCCACGTTACTAGTGTCCATGTCAAGGATGAAAGGGAGACACGGATCCGGGTAAGCTAGCACGGGGACATCGGCGAGCGCTGCACAAAGCTGGCTGAAAGCCGTACCGCAGGCATCCATCCACACGAAACTGCTTCCCTTAAGATGGTACAGCTTTTTCACAATGCTGGCGACATCCATCAGAAAGCACCAGTAGCAGAACGCCAGCCCCAGGAAGCGGCATAGCTCTTTCACATTGCACAGGTTCGGCCAGTCGCACACCTATGCCGTCTTTTCCGGATCCTTCCCTGTTGAGGACATGACCCAGGTAGCACGTCCGGCACTGGAGAAGTTAGCACTTCCAGGGGTTCAGCCATAACCCTCCCTGTCAGATCACGGAGAACACAGTGTTTAGGTTCTGGAAGTCAGCGGCGTGGTTCAGAAGATCGAGATATACGACGCACTTGGTTTGGGGGACATGGAACAGGACACACTCCATTAACCTCTCAAACGTGGCCAGGGCACTGCATAGGCCGAACGGCATTGACCAGAAGTACAATAGTCCGTGGCCAATGGAGAAAGCGCTCTTAGGGCGAGCTTCCGGGGCCAGTTCAACCTGCCAGTAGCTAGTCTGGAGGTCCGGGTGCTGAACCACGTCGAACCAGGGACATAGTCCAGGGCGTCGTCGATGCGTGGCAGCGGATAGGAGTCTTTCCTCGTTACCACGTTCAGCCATCTGTAGTCAACACAGAACCGCCATGACCCATCCTTTTTGCCGACGAGGACTGCTGGAGTCGCCCACGGACTGTCAGATGGCTCTATGACTCCTGCCGCTGCCATCTCTCTGACAGGCAGGGCGTCCCCCATGTCGATATGGTGCTGTACCAGGGAAGTGGGTCGGCATTCTTCGTCCCTCGCTGCGAAGATGTTCTGGAACAAGTCCAATGGAGCTTTGTGCTCGTCCCACTACTCCGCCACCAGGTCCTGCCTGCTATGCTGCCACACCTCCTATACAGCACACACCATTTCGGGGGACATCCGCACTGCGATGTTACTGTGTTCCGCGATCAGGGCAGGGCTTAGGGCTGTGTCGCTGTTGTTCTTTCCACGTGTGCTGTGGGCTGTTCCCTTCCCACAATGAGTGGCCTTCATCCTCTGCTGCTGTCGTGCCAGAGGGCCACTACGTCTGTGCCCAGGTGAATGGACAACACATTGACGGTGGCCACCAGCCACGTCAGCAAGTCCAGGTCGATAATGCAGCAGTCAGCGATGTTGGTGAGCCAGACTTCCTGCACCACCGTGTGCTCAGCCAGCAGGATGTTCAGCTGCATCTTCTCCTTCGTAGCCTTAGGCACGTAAGTCACCGACGTCAACTGCACGTCGCTGTCTCCCAGCCGGCTGGCACAGCTCCACCGGTACCTGTTAGCACACCCGGGCAGAGCAGGGTGATGGTGGACCCCATGTCCACCAGGGCTCAGACAGGCATCTCCACCAACAGGCAGTTGATGTACAGGCCAGTAGCCTTCCCAAGCCAGCAGCTGTTGGGGTTAGACTGGCGTGTGTTGTGGGTGGTGCCCTCCTAACAGCTCCACCTGCCCAGTGTTTCCCAGTTGTTCGGGGCGAGGGCGTGATAGTTGCGGGCAAAGTGCCCCATCTCTCCGCAGCAGTAGCAGGGGGCAGCTGTTGGAGGACGGCATCTCCACAGTGACTCTGCGCAGGTCACGTGAACGTTCTGTCCTTCCTTGCTATCAGAGCCCACTGGCATGCAAGCGCAGCTTCGGCAAGGTGTGACTGGCAACCGGTGTGATGTTGCAGGCAGGGACAGGATTTCCTCGGCCCTTTCCGCCTCTGCCAAGGCCTTGATGAGCATGGCTGGAGCCCGAAATTGGACATGCTGGCACAGCCGCTCAGGTGTTAATGCTTTGACAAAGGTATGCTTAGCCAGCTCTTCCTGTGAGGCACCAGGGAAGTCTGGGTAGCACGCTACTCGGTTCCCGTGGTTTTCGGCGCTCCCCACCACTGCTGCGAAACCCCTGCTCAAGCTCTCGGAGCTGATTGTAGGACTCCTCCGATACCACTTCTGACACCATTGTAAAAGTGGGTCACCAAGCCACACTGTGTCAGACTAAGGAGACAACGATGTCAATGCCAAGTTCAACCACGAGGTGGCGCTTACTGCACCTGTACCAGTCGTACTCACAACACACTTGCACTGTCACTGCGCCCGTTGCCGTGCTTACTCCCAATACGTACAGTGGGCGCGCATACACATACGCAGACACACACACTATGTACAACAATAAACATTCAACACTATACTTAACATAACACAGGACATTTACATTACAACCCAGTTGACTACAGGGAACTATTTACAAGAGTGGCTTCAGTCCATCTTTCCATGCAGCCCGCAAGTTACTCCGCGCTACAATTTGCTTTATTTTGATGAAGGCTTACACCTTACAAATTATTAAGCAGTTTCAGTGGTTGTCAGGCTTCTGTTTTTAAAACCATTTGTCAAATAGGTTTTAGATTTAGATCATTTTTTGTTCATAAACACTCAGCTTCAGCAATGTCATAAACTGAGAAAAAGTCTGTTGGTGGACACAATGGAGTGAAACACTTTATTTGACCCATACAACACAGATATAGGCTTAATTAATTTTTGTTATTTTGAGACTTAGGTTTGGAATAAAGAAAGTGTCTATACTGAATAACTGAAGTTGTACTTTTGCAAAAAGGGAAAGAAGTCCCCCTCACATTCCATTTGGACCATACACTGTTTTAATAGAAGTGTTCGTGATATCTCACAGGTGGTTTTGATTTAAAACTGAACATTTAGCCAACTTCATAGAAAATACAAAGATATGTATCATGTATGGCTATTCTGCCTACAAATACAATATACCAATACTGAGCATTCAAGCACATCTACCAAGTCTCTACTTCCACAGACAGATGACAATTCTCCATTAATGAGGATTCATAGGAAATGCCAAGTTGGTGTGTCAATACCCTGGTAGTCAATGGATGAGAGCCCTCATGTGTTTCACATTCATCTCAAATGTTCAGATCCCTGCCTTTGAATGAATACACTGCACAAATGCACAAAGGAAAAATAACTGAATGAACCAGTGAGCTGTGCATTCACACCAACAAATTTCATGTTCTTTACCAATTAAGTATAAGCCTTAAACTGGGTTGCACACGCACATTTTAATTTACAGGACAGTAACCACTAACTAGTCCTCATTGGTCAACACTATAGAGTAAATGGGGAAGAAAAAAATATATAAAACTTAACCAGTACAGCAAATACATAACAAAATGCATTCTCAATTATGTCTTGCTACAGCTGGCAATTCAAACGTTTTCTGTTTTTACCATTACTGTTTTATAAGAACTTGTTTAGAAGCCATTCTCTGCTGCTGAGGAACTGGTACCATAAAGAAATGTTGTGGAAGCGGCCTACAAGAGCTTATTATTTGTAAGCAAAGTTTAGGTAATAAATCAGTAGGCTAGCAATGCTAATGAAAACATTAGCATGAGCAGCCCCCAACTTCCTTGTATTGGTGTGACACACCATGACATCATATAATGCAGTAATAATTTCAAACAGCTTGTGCCATGCCATCAAACAGAATGAAGATGCTTATACTCCTACAGTGTCTAACAAACCTTTACCTTATTCCCTCCCCCCTCTCCTCCATTTAAACTCTTCACATTACAGTGACAGAGAAGCACAAATCAAGTCATAAAGAGACACGCACACCATTCAACAGCAATTTCTTTGATAACCACCACATAAGAATCATAACCATGAATCTGAACCAAATGCACAAAGCAGCAAGATTAAATCCTGCACTAAATCAGTGAAGTTAAGATGAATAAACGATGCATGCACCTGCTTTTAAGTTATGGCATATCAGCATTTACCTATAAACTAACATACAGTCAGTCCCTAGGTTACGGACGAAATGCATTCCCTAAATGTCTTTAAGTCGAATTTGTAGACAAGTCGGAAAAACACAGTACATAACAATTATGCAATAATTATAGAAGGAACTACATACGATATTGTACATCCAGCCGACGCGCCGCTGAAGCCATGCCATGTTTTCACAAGCGCCACAAAATAGTGCATGCGTTAGTCATAACGAACCACTGTATTTAACCCGAATTTTTTATATAATAGGCTTTATGGTAGTTCACAAGTATGAGATGTTCATATGTTGGATGTTCGTAACCTGGGGACTGTTTGTATAGGCAAGGAAATTCTAATTAATACGTGAACTGGATAATCTCACAGACATTTCAAGTGACGGTACAACAATCTAAGGACTGATGTACTCCATGAACTACTCATACCATACAGCCTCCTCAGATGTTAAAGCTTTCATTTGTTCATTCACTTACTTATTAATTTAACTGTTTTGGGCTGCATTAAGGTTGTTGTTTTTCCCCAGTTTGTGCTAACAGCTCAGTTCTCCACAAGTGAAGCAATTATGGAGAAATAATACTGGAATTGAACAGAATTATCCAATAGGAAGCAGCATCGCATATCACATGCTCCCAGCGGAGTGCCATCACACACCGCACGGCGAGACGCATGTGCTTGAATAGAAATCCGTGACGACCTTGTTAAAAAAAACAAATGTACATTACATGCAACGGTACCAACAAAGTGCATGGGTTCATAGAGATAACTCAGAGGAAAACCGAAAACAAAAATATAGAAAAACAGAATAAGTCATTTTAGTCTTATCTCTGAGGGGGTATACCTTTGATAGAGAACCCATGAACAAACCATAAAGAATTACAGACAACCAACCACTTAGAAAAGCCGAAAAAATTATAGTTTCCTTAATATGGCCATACATTGTGTGATAACCTGAAAGACATACAGGGTGAGTATTCATATACTCACTAAAACTCACTGAGGCTGACCTGACTTTAGGCAACCGTCTACCTCTTTATCAAGGGATTTCTTTTCCTCCTTCTCTTGTCAAGATGATATTATGCCAGGAACAAGGAGTATATTTAGGTGGAAGAAGGCTGTCAAGCTGAGCTGTCAGGCAGCACTTTTTGATGCCACCGAACAGTCTACTCTGCCGTCAATCTTGCTGAAAGACCGCTGCCAAGGATCGACTCTCAGCTGAGAAGCTGAGGACGGAAAATGGAAGGCACTGACAGGTTCACATTTCACACATCGGGGTGGAGGGGGAGCTGAAAGTGAGAACTAGATCGGCAGATTTGAAGAATACCGGTCTGAAAATTACATTTAGCCGGGCAATGAGATACGAGCATGTTCACGTGCTTAAGGAATCTATGTACACTGTCATTTTATATTTTTATATACCCATAAACAGCAATATAGTACGTTAAATGTACTACTGAAATGTTCTAGATATATAATGCTTTTAACCGGTTAGAAAAATGGTTCATGGGCTTCTGGGGGGGAGGGGGGAGGTGTCATTTTTTGTATAGAAATGAGTCGTACCATTGATTTCTACACACAAAACACTCACTGTAGGGCCTGTAGAATAATGGGTGCACTCAAGCTTTGCGTGTGTGTGAAATTGCAGACACATATGCTGGGTTAGTTATCGCAATGATGGCAAATCTATGGGATTACTGAAGGAGAGAATCATTTTGTTCTAATAGTTTTTATAACATAAAAAATGAAATGCAACAGTACACAAAGAAAAATCCCTTACGTCAATGAATGCTGATATACATTTCTTATCAAACAGCTACAATTTGAATACCTTGGCACACGTTAAAACAGCTAGATTACCAGGTCAATTTGGATATTGTCTGTAAAGTAAATAGGCAGATATGGGCAAAAAAATTACTTTCAAAGCCAATAAAATTATAAGTTACATACATCTATATGTATGATGAAATCAGTTGTATGGTAGTCAGGAAATGTTAATACAGCCACGTTTAAAGAAATCCACTTCTGTTGGTTTGCCCTTTTAGTTCACTGATTAGCTTCAAGCTAAACAAAACTACATGAGGTTTTTACTTATTTATTGGTTTGTTTATTTATTTCATTATTTACTTTTAATGTTTCAAGGTCTATTTTTCAAAGGCTATGGACCAGCAGCAGATTTGTGTAACACTAATGCATAAGGGGGGCCACTGCGATCAATTGCAATTTTTCGAACCATGAAATTCAAGCACTTACCCCAGCGCGGCCGGAAAAGGGCTGCAAGTCACATTAAGCCCAAAGACAGGTGTGACAAATGTGTGGCCATCTAGTGACTAATCAGGGTGCATTCACAATCCCTTGTGGCATCCAGCCCGAATGAACGACAGGCCCTAACGTGTGACACTTCTGACCACATGTGCATCATTGTCAAGTTAAGCTGGTATGTTTCCACACACAGATCAACATACATTCATTAAACATTTCATCCTATTGTTTCCGGTCATTATGGGAATTTGCAAGGCTAAGTGTCGACGTGAAAATTTCGACGAGATTCATACTAAAACTTAATTTTAAAAAGCCACTGAACATTCCCCATGTCTGCTCATATCCGCATAGATATTCTGCGTTATAGATGGGAGAGAACATCAAACACACGGACACCTGCTGCAGCGAGATCTTCCACCGAACTAGCAGGTACAACTGTTTAAAGTTGCCTTTCGAAGTCAGCTGCACTCCACGGACTCTTTACGTTGACTAATAATAAAATAAAACGTACAAGATAAAAGGAATACACCAAGGATTCTGGGGACAGAACAGATAGTTTATCTAGAAAGATTACGCTTTGCACCGTATGTAATAAATATAAAAGCTCAAATCTTAATAAGCTCACGGCGGCGTATGCATTACAGCAAAAATTGTGTGTCATAACCAGCTCAAAAAACCCAATAAACGTGCCGGTGTGAAACCAATCTTTTCATATAAACACACTGTATGAACTGTACAGGAGCTTTATTTCCCTTTTCTGGACCGCTGAGTACTTAAGTGCAGTAATATATTGCCTTCATAACAGCACACGGGCTTTATTTTCTCCTAGCTACGTGTCGCAAACCTGTGGGCAGCAACGCCGGGGAAAATAAATAAATAAAGCAGAAGAGAATAGCGGGTGCATAACTTGGAAATAAATTCGAGTAATGAGATAAACGATTGGTACGCTGTGGCTTCACGCCTCTGCCAGCCGCCGACAACTGGCCGTGAGCGGTGGAGGTATTTATCAGAGAGGTCTCCCGATGCCCAGGCCAATACATTACCTTTGTATTGCTGTATGCCTGCATGCGTGTGTGTTTGTCTGATGTTTGTGTGGCTGTGGGTGGGGGTAAGCGTATGCCTCAGGCGCACCTCGCACTGCTGGACAGCTGCACACACCAGGCCCCGCAGGATGATACCTCCCCCCAACTGCACAGCTACCGACACCCCCCTTCATCGCACTCCCACCAGCTGGCCGAAGTTTGTCTCTAACCAGGGGCTGCTGGCAGTCGGCGGCCCGCCGGGGCCAACTTCTGCCTGGAGGGGGTGTATCTGATAAATCAGCCATTCATCAGCCACGATAGAGGCAGGAGAAGCAGAGCGCCAAACTCGGCCCCGCCCTGGTTTCGGGACCGAGATTAGCAGCCCCCGTCACCGTGGGCAGCCGCGGTTTCCCAGCACGGCCTGCTGTATCCATCACCTTTATTTACCGCCATATGCTCGCATTGTTCATTTGATTGGACGATCTGTCCTGTTATTAATTCCCCCCGATTTCTCCGCTAGTATAAAAGTGATGGCGCCATAACGAGGTCTCAACTGTACCGAAAGAAAATCGAGCCTTAGCGCAACGTGAATTGTACCGCCGTAACAGGTGAGGAGGATCCGCACATAGCTCAGGGGCCTTTTTGCAAAAAAATAAAATAAATAAATAAATGAAAGGAAGAAAAAACAGAAAGCAGCACTCCTGAGTTATGTTTCACAGCTATCAAGACTTATGATATTTGACACGGGGCATTGGGGTGTTTACAAGGTTCCTGTAAATCCTGCAGCTATATTCCGAATAAGGTGAAATGCACAACAGATTTTCGCAGCACACGGCCCCTCTCTGGAAGGAAACCCACCTATACTTGTGGGCTCAGTCTTTTACTCGCAGCGTTAGCACCTGTCAGCTGACTGACTTGTTGTTCCCCACGGCTTATAAAAAATAATGATCACGCAGTTAGGAATCAACAGTCACATCAATAAAATTCATTGTGCGCTTCACGGAACATTTCCTGCATTCTTAAATAGACGGCGCTCGCTGCTACTTTGTCACAGTCGCGGTCTCTTTTTCTTAAGTATTATGAAACGAGATATCCCTATTTCCCATTGCATGGTAACATTCTAGCTTTAAATAAAGGCAAACATTTTTATAAGGAACACAATTGGAATACATGGACATAAACAGTGTCTCTCTTTGATGGTACACCTTTCCTTCCATCAATCTCAGCAGACTACACTGGAGACCAGCAAGCTCCAGTGGTGTTTTTTCCCCCCTTTTTTTACGCTTTAAATCGTGGATATTCTGACAGTATTCTGCAGCGGAATACATGAACTAAACATCACCCTGCTCTCTCACGCCACAGAGGAGATATACAGTGGAGGAATCCATCTATTCGCTTAGCGCTGGCGGCTGCGATGATCAAACGGGCCCTTTCGGAAGAGTGGCAGGGCTTCAGCCAGAGTGCCTCTCTCAGATCTACAATGCAGACCAGCAGAGGCCTTGCACTGAAGGGACCAGTGAAACAGATACCAGGATACGCCTGCCAAAAGGTACCGTTTCCCCATGCATTTTATAATGTACCTGGGCTTAGGCATTATAAGCTTGGCCAGAATCCACAGACAAAAGTACTTATTCTGCTTAAAATGAAACATTTAATTGCTGCCTACTTCTGCTTTCATAGACATTAGAGAGATATAAATACTAAGTTCAAAACAGCAGCCTTCTGCAAATTTTCCATCTCTAATTACACAACTCAACTTTCAACCGTATTTATAAAAAAACCTAAATTTAATGCTCCACTATATGTAGTTATGGTTTAAATACAAGTAGTTTTATTTTATAAATACCAAATAATGCTATCAATCGCACAGCACAAATCAATCTAGTGGCCCGGCTCTTCGAAGAGCTGTAAGCCTTTACGACAGTCTCATTTAACAAGCTTACCCTTCACACGCACTTGGTTAGCTCTGCAGCTAGCTTACAATGTGTAGTAAGTCAATCGTCTACACCACTGACTTCCGGCGTCATCCACGTGCCGCCACGCTTCCGGTAGAAGACCGAAATCATCTCCTTCACATGACTGGAGTGACTTCGTACATGGCTTGTCACTGGGCATCTTACGCTTGGAAGGCAGCAAGGAGGTCCCCAAAACTCATCGCTCCAGGCACATGACCACGATATTACACACCATTTCTCTCCCCCCCCCCCAATCCCATGAGGACAGCGCAGGCGGGGCGCTTCCCTTTGGCTGGAGTGCGCCGGCCGCGGTGGGGCCAATAATCGACTCCATTAAGTTTGCCCGATAGCCGTCGTGAATTGATCCGGGTTATAACATCATCATCAGCATCTGAACCGCGGCAATTACAGACACCCCCTGCAAGGTGGAAAAAGATTGGGAAAGACAAGGAGGTGACCTCACACAAAAGGTGTTCCATTTAAAGGCACTGGGTGGCATAAACTGTCCGAGTGTCAGTAATATGGGGATCAAATAAGCAAAGTCTCAAATCACCGACCTGTCTACGGACAAGCCATACAATCATGCACGGCATTTAATGGAAGGACATCACTCACACAAAGGCATTGGAAACAGAGCATTTAATGTTTTCCTACGTCCAGAGATTACACGTTGGGTGTGAGCGATGGCAACAGTCTCAGGAGTTCTGCGGGAATATCTGGGCAATAAACGATGACAAAAGTGGCACTTCTGATCGAGAAGGGAAAGCAACATGGCTGCCTTGGGTACGTTTACTTCCCACACGTTGCATCGTAACTGAACAAAGATGGCCAGGGCTGTTACATAGTGCTACTTTGTACGTACAACACAGGAATGTTTCCATGTAGTCGTGCCACTTAATTTGTTTTCCAGACCACAGCTAGACAGACCCAACAGAAGCGGCCTGCTCAGAAATCACAAAAAACATTTTTTTTTATTTCAAATTACATGCACAACAGCTGCACAACAATGTAAACTTTACTGCCATTGAAAGGCAGGACAACTTATTGACAATAACAGGGGAGGCGACACTTGACAGTGCTACCGAAACATTGTCTGAACACAGACAAGACATTCCTAAGTCCCAGTATGCCTGTAAACACGGCCCTGACTGACATGGGACCTAAACTGTCACCGGCAGCTGATGAGCAGAATTGACAGCACAGGACTGCAGTGCCAGTCAAGGGATTAAAAGAGAGATTCTCCTGCCACAGACCCTACACCCCGTATCCATCCGCTAATTGTTTTTTGAAGAAATGACGTGCCTTTTGCACGCTTGCAGAAAGTGTCAGTGCCTTTCATATAAAAGGTTTCGCAGCAGCAAGATTGCCCTTAAGCACCTTATTTGATGTTTGAGGACTGTCACAGCAAGCGTGACTCCAGAAAAAAAAAAATCTGTATTTATTTACATGCATAGCTAATAAAAAAAAGACGAAATGATTTGAAATTCAAACGTCCGCTGTGGCTGTCACTCAAACTTCATTCCTCTTCCCCAGAACTGTCCCAGTATAACAATGGAAAGAGGGAAATGTGCGTTAAGCCAAGACATCATGCGATTCCATATTTACACCACAGCCTAAACGGAAATTAAACACTTCTGACTGCCATGACCGAAACATTCTTTTCCGAAGACATCTACATTTAGCAATTTTGCTTTGAATGATAAAACCAGCCCAGCTATAAAGCTTGTGAACGTGTGAATGACCTACATGGAAAACAACTGCTCTTTGTGCTGAGTCTGTGGCATTTAAAAAGGCTGGTTGTTCTCAAATTAAAGTGTGTAATGGCACAAGTAAAACATCCCACAAAAGGAGTACAGTTCACACAAACCAGTTTCAAGTCTCCAGCCACGAAATGCTTGCCTCACACTTGTCATCTGTCAAGATGTGACCTGTCACTTGACTGATAAAAGAACATTTTCAATGGTTTATACAAAAAAAGTAAAAAAAAAATAAAATCAGTCCCCTCCTACATGCATTCACTCTGCTACAGATATCAGTTACAAAGCATGGATATGTGAATGTGAAAGTTATTTTGCATGCTCCTTATACAACTGGAAAGTGAAATGTGATACCATACATTTTAAACCACTTTGTAGGAATGAACACAACTGCAGTCTTCACCCCAAAGCCTATGCTTATCCTCTGCCTTGCACGGTCGATTTTTCAGAAAATACACACTAGCGATAGTTTTTTTTACCAATAAAAGCAGTCCAGTCAGTTTAACAAACAAAAGCATATATACACCTAAAAGTGGATTTATAGTAAACTTCTTTCAACAATTGTTAGCTGTTAGCACACAATCTAAACTTTAAAAAAACAGCATTAATATTCTACAGCATATTCTGCAATGTAGCATGAGAAAACCTTCAATTCTACCCAAGCAAAGCCTTTTTGTTAATATATAACTTACTGAATGATCTAAGATAAAAAACTTCCTTTCGTTATAAGACATTGGACATAGACAAACCATACGGACATTTTTATATTTGAGCATTCGGTTCTATATGGCACAACAGCACAGAAAGAACGAAAGTCATACAAAGAAACAGCCATCAGTCCAATACTAAGACCAAGAACTAAGGGTGGCGATAAAGTCACAAATGTATGGACAATAACCTTGACAACACTGCCACACACTGTGCAAAAGCATGCATCACAGGCTGAACATGAACACTGCATTTACGTTGCTTCTAACAATAGCTTATAAGTTAAATTTCATTTCACTATTCAAGAGACAACTGATTTGGTGCACTCTTCAGCACTATAATAACTGGCAGCATCACAGTTCATGGTAACTACCAGTTGTAATAAAATCGGCATGTCACTCTTTGCAGAAATTATAAAATCAGTTTAGGGGGTTTCCAAATACTTTATATCAGAACACTTTCGAAGTAGTAAGTCAACAGGAAAAAAAAGATCTTTGAATGAAAAATTATATGTCTGTCAATTTTAAAACTAGAAATCCTGTGTTCATTGTCTATACAGTGTTTTTCGATGGAATATGGCGGCTGCCACAGGAAACACAAAAACTAGCGTGAGCCTGGGAGACGAATCAGGCACTATTTTTTATTTTTTTTGCAGATGGCGAGATGCATTTTTTCATTCCTGCTCCGACAGGAAAAGCAGCTAAGGGACCAGGCCCTGTCTGTAGAATATGCCGGAGAACAGTAGGTACTTGGCACAAGTAGCAGAAACAATTAGTGTCACATAAAGGAGTCTGTGGCTGCGGGGAGAGGGAGGCTGTGGGAAGATGGCTTGGCACTTTCACAGACGAGACCCCCAAACCACACACTTACTTCGAGGTATTATTTCTCATCATTACACATAATATAAATGAGTTTTTGCAAAGACACTTTGAGTCATGACTCATTTAATTGATGTGTACTTCTGTGCAAAGGGTTTATTTGCATCTGCGCATACTTAATTACAGATCAACAGAGGGCGTATATCCTCCTCAGAGATCCCCCTAACAATGTTCTATTTATACCCACCTAATTTTATTACAACAGATGTGGGAAAGAAGAGATCAATTGAGAAACAAACTCGTTTGCAGGCTGGCAGAGCTTTTGTTCTGTGTTGCCATGTAATTAATGAGGTGTTTACCTTATCTAATCCCCCAAAAAATAACATAAATCTAATTTAAATTTAATACCCAAATAAGTTAAATCGCTAAGTTACTTTTGCACAATGTAACAAAAGCACTAACTACATAATCTTTAAGAAGTTTAAACCCTAACCACAAGCTTCAGATTTTATCTCCACACATTATTGCAGCATATTTAAACTGAAGGATTTCAACTTAGTGATGCCTTTATATAAGGGCCAACTGCAGTCTCAAATGGCAAAAGTGCAAGACTCAATACCCATCAGCCACCTATCCATTAGCACAGACTACTTTCCTAATCAATAATCAAACTTTCCCCTAACAGTAAGATGTGAACATAAGAACAAGACAGCAAAGCTGACTGTACACAATTTGCTTGAAACTAATTCACACAACCACTGTAAAGGAGGCCAAAATGTTAAAATTCTTGAATTGCAGCTGGCCAATTAAAAAAAAGTAACATATAAGATTCAACATTTGTGACCATGGATAACAGATAGTTTTGTGGGGAGAAAAATCGTTTCATATTATATACAGTCAGTATCATACAATGCTTCAAATTTCAAACTGGTTGTAAACGTCCCCAAAGACTGTAGAAAAAGTAAAGCATTACAGATACTAGAGGGTGCTGTTGCATAAACATGTCATTCTCCATCTTGACCCCATTTCTTCATCTCCTTCTAGTGATAAAGACACAAACCCCGATTTTGTGAATCTGACTGACATTGATATTATTTTTATATCAGAAAATACCACAAACACAGGCACAGCTATGTACTGTCAAACAGGCGAGAAAGGCATTATAAGGCTCTTTTTGCGAAGCACACCGACAAAATTGTCAAAAATCCAGAAAGAAGAACTTCAAGCAAAGATTATTCCTGCTAACACAAATGAGAAATTTCCATATAGTACCAAGAAAATGACTGGATTCCAAGCATGGAACTTTGAATGGTAAGACACTCAGCTAACACAAAAAGAATGAATGATTACATGGCTGAATCGCTAAAGGAAACAACCACAGTTTGAGAACCCTAACCAAAACCTAGGCTAAATGTGTCAGAGGACCTTCAATGAGTGCTCTCTTAGGAGTTCATAATTAGATTGTGGAACAGTAAATTGTGTTCAAAATTTAATCCAATTATATAGCCAGACCACAAATCCAACTGTATACACACAGGCAGAATGTCCTTTACCTAAATCCCACAAACCTCAAATGCAACAACTGACTCACAACAAAAAAGTAAGGAAATAAAAAGTAATTTCAAATCTCCAGCTATTAATCTAATTTTCACAGAATAGAACAAGCAACAAATAACTGACAAATCAGAATTAAACTGTTATGCGAAGTCACTTGCTACTTTGCAGTAATACAATTACCATTCATATAATAATTCATTTGCCAAACCTTCTGACATTCTAAACTACACTACAGAAAACATGTGGACAAGATTAGTACGGTCTTTACTTGATGTTTGCATAACCAAAGCAAATAATTCAACAAGAACCATATTACCTCACTAGAGCAATGATTAAAAAAAAAAACATGCAATTTTAGCAATTTAATACAAAGTAGCTAATTGAGAATAAGAAGACAAAATACTACAGGCTCTTTTTTTTCTCATTAGCTCAAAATTTGAGTAACTCAATCTTTACCTTTTTTGTATTGTAGCTGGGAAAATTAGTTCTAGGCTACAGCCTTACACTATTATTTGCCTTGAACAAAAGGCTTTCTTGATTTAATTGCTCATTTGGTATGCTGATTTTGGGTTCAACTAAATTGACAAAAGTGAATAGCTAACACAAAATAAAAGAAAATGGGATGCAACTCTACTGCCCATGACAACCAGAAAATAAATGTTCATGTAAATGAACGCATGCATCAGCTCTACAATTTTAATGTTAAACCCTGCAGATTTTCTAAGTGATTCAAGCAAACTTAAGACCATTTTCTTCCAATTATTTGGGTAACTCAGGCAGTGACACCAAGACCATTTGTTGTCAAATCTAAATAAAAAAGTTCATTATTTTATGTCAAGTCTGGATAATACCCATATTGATGATAGTAAATCATAATTTCAGGCTTTGCTAGCGCCACCTAGGTAAAAATAAAAGCTTTTGCATGTACGATAAATGCCCAGTATTCTTGCATAATCAATTGTCACAGGGAAAAAAGCATGGTAGAAAAAAAGATGCTTGGTTAATGTATGATTTTAATATTTTTGAGATTACGCTATGAGAATACCATACCACTCCCTGTCAAAAGTGTCACGGAGTTTATCTTTCAGCCATCTCTCTCTCTCTCTCTCACACACACACACACACACACACACACTTAGATCAGTTACAATTATGACACATTCAGAAACATTTTAAGGAGTTTCTTAGCCACTAACTTGGTTAACCTCTTCTCTCGTTAGAAAATTTATTTGAACTCTTCACTACCATGGAACTTCTCATAAACTGGGAGCTGGGTGGAGTAAGTCTGCAATGAACTGTACATTTTGCTAAGTTTTCGTCACAAATCCGAATTTCTTGATT
The DNA here is from genome assembly GCA_011763525.2 of Mormyrus iriodes. Classification (NCBI taxonomy): domain Eukaryota; kingdom Metazoa; phylum Chordata; class Actinopteri; order Osteoglossiformes; family Mormyridae; genus Mormyrus; species Mormyrus iriodes. The sequence continues at coordinate 7,640,408 of JAAGVU020000041.1, read as the reverse complement.
AGCCATACAGCTTGTCAAATCCTGCTTCGTGTTACAGGTCTCTGATCTACATCATTCGTTTTGCATGTTCTAAAAAATACATACTGCTTTATGTACAGGTACTATACTTCCACCTAACTAGTCTTCCACAAAATATTCTGCCTAACTTACATAAGCACAATCCTAGTTTATCAAAAGGCCTAAATAATAAACGAAAGGTCTATGAAGGTATTTCAGATTTGGGAGTAACCTAATATTTGATCACTGATATGAATAACAACATCTATACTATGAAATTCAAGCTGCAAGTGTCTGGTGATTTTCGTTTAAATACATAACCCTTCATTAAGCATTTTAATTCAGTCAAGGAAAAAAAAATAACTGTATTAGTTACTAGTCATTTTTAGCTGGTATCCAGGGGAAACTGGATTTAAGGGTTAAGGAATATTGTGGTTGTCACCTCCCATTTAGAAGCCATTTTAAACCAAGGAGGAAGGGGTATTGGCTACAGTCAATCTCCTGGTAGGACTGCACCTTGATCTGAGCCTGTAAGGTCAGTGTGCGAGTACGAAACTGTACCGTTTATCTTGGCAGGTATCCTCACATTACAGCGGACAAAAGACTGGATCGCCTGAGGAAATATGGGGGTTTAACTGGTTGAAAGAAATTGTCATTTTGTCGTTTGAATGTGCATTGCTTACCCTATATCCACTTTTAATATTATACCTATTTATTAGTATTAAAAGTGGATGTGGCACAATCTCTGCATATTCAAACGACAAAATATCTAATTCACTTTGTACGTCAAGTAAAACTCGACTTATTTCGCTTTTTAAAAACTATACAACCGTATTCGTTACATTGTTTCAGCGCTATTTGTCGACAGCGGTGCTAAACGCAAAAGCCTAGCAAATTGTTTCGCGGAATTACTTTAAAACGTAACAGACGTGTTTGACTCGTATCATTTGTTTAATACTTTTTGAATAAATATTAGACTAGGAACTCACGGATGTATTTACCCGGAACACTCGAGAAGTCACATGACAAAGACCGTATATCATACTATATACGTGCCACTGGTTTATGCTGTTCCTGCATATCACAGATTATCTTTTTCTGAATCCACATACTATAGGTTTTTCGGTAGTGTTCCATTGAAATGCCGAAGTCGCCGGAAAACACAAAATTTCAGAATACAGCGAGATACTAAGGGTCATTTTCAAAATGTCGCTTCACAATGTATCAAGAGAAGCTATGGCTGGTACGGCCATAATTGGTGTTCATAATCGGTTACTACATGGGTAAGGGCGATGCGAGTTGATTTGCTCTAAAACGCTGATAATTAAACTGGACTATACTCGGACATGTTGTGCAGCTCATCCAGTCAAAAACTTGATCCTTTTTTAATGTAATGGTTTAACGTATATATTTCATTTAAAGGATAAGGTTCTATGGAATTACACATCCACATACATTACACTGTCGTTAAATCAGTTTTAAGATAAGCATATTCACACCTTTAATTATATGCTATTACATAATTCACATATTTTTATTCCTTTATAAGAGTATTTTCCTGTTTAAACACTGTAATGTTATTTCCCCAGTTAATTATGTAATATCGACTAAATGATAACATGCATATTGTTAAGCTGGTCCAGTTTCTAACAATATGATTGGCTTTACATACTTTTCAATTTTTTTTAAGGCCTTTTTTTAAGCACCGTTTGGTCAAGATTTAAAATTACTCCATAACCTTTGTATTAATTATAACAACCAGTAATACAGCCATAGGATTTAAACCATTGACAGGTGAATAACATTGATTATCTTGTTACAATGGCACCTGTCAAGTAGGCAAGTGAACAGTCAGTTCTTGAAGTTGATGTGTTGGAAGCAGAAAAAAATGGTACACCCCTTCATGGCAGCAGTATTCCCTGATGGCAGTGGCCTCTTTCAGCAGGATAATGCGCCCTGCTGCACTGCAATAATTGTTCAGTAATGGTTTGAGGAACATGAGAGAGTTCAAGATGTTGACCTGTGAGCAATCAGTAAGGCGAGATGAAAAAGACACTAGAACAAAGTCTTAAAACCTAGATAATACTGCTGTATATCTTCAGCATCTTTGCTTTGGTCATAGGACTCATATCACACATTTTATATGGAGAAAGCACATGGTAATAGTATGCACTCTCTTCTCTAAAGGGAAAACCAGAACCGTCTCTTCCAGAATGGACCTTTTTAAAAGCCACAGTGGAGCTAAAGACAACCCATTGATGTTGTATGTGTTGAATCACTCTTTGCGAGAACACCCAGCTTTGAGGAAACTCCGACTGGTAATAATTTACATTTTCAAATATCAGAAAACAAAGGACCCCAGCAACCTAGTATAGCACACATAGAATATTAGATGAATGAATGACTGAATGAATGAAATGCCCACTAGACTGACCCAATGACGCTGCTTTTAAAACTGGTTTTAAGAAATTTTATGATTAAAGGAAAACACACAGTTTAGCCACTAGATGGCAATATTTCAGCACTACACATAACTTGGTATGGTCAGGATAAATGGCTGATGGATGGACGGATAAAAGGTACTGCCAGTTAATGCATTTGTTTGGGTTTAATCTCATACCCAATAAATCTAAGTATTTTGTAATCTAATTTTATGATATTACTGTAGTTCAGTGGTGCAGTTAAAGCAGCTTTTGAATTGTGTAAAAAATTCAGTCTTTAACCCAACTTAGTAAAAACAATGCATCTTTTTCCTACACTATATAGAAGACACTTCAAGATCCCTATAACTATATGATGGTTGCCTGTGAGCAGGCTCAGCTGATGGCCAACCTTGCAAAGCTGATCAATGCCAAAAAAGCCATTGAGATTGGTATGTACAGAAAGTTAAGCTTAATTTATGGTTATATAAACCCTGTCTAATCTAGAGAAACCACTCAGTCTTTTAATCATGAGCCAAATGTCCTTCTGTCATGCCAGCAATATTAAATGCAGCTAAATGGGTAACCTTACATTACTGGGGATCTCTATATAGTCAGAAGACTCTAGAACTACACAGTATAGAGAGAATGGGATTCTGAATATGATTCAGCATATCAATGCATACTATCAGCGGTAAGCTGCTGGCATTTGTCAAACTGAAACTGGAGCACAATGACACTGTCAATGAGATTTCTAACACTCCCCCCCAGGTGTGTACACTGGATACAATGCACTTAGTCTAGCCCTGGCTCTGCCTGAAGATGGCCAGGTTGTGGCATGTGACGTAAATGAACAGTACACTGACGTGGGCAAGCCCTTCTGGGAAGAGGTAAAATGAACTTGGTTTGCAAGTTGTCTTTTCTGAAGTAACACCGCAGAAGTCTAACGTCCAGTCTGTAATGGAATGCGTGTTCCGGCCAAAAACAGGGTCAGTATAAGCTCAAGTTTATATTAGACAATCAGCCAAAGTGCATTTCACTTATCAGCTGTTTTAACAAGACGCTGTAACTGCATTCTGCTTATACTGCTGCTTTTCTCCAGCAACATATGCACTGGGGTCATTTTCCCCATATAAAGTGCTGAGGGGAGAATAAAAGTTGCCATCCAGGTAACAAGGTAACACTTGCATTATGCATGTTAACAGTGGCAAGCATCATGCTTCAGTTAATGCCCAGGATCTCTCATAGTCTAAGTGCTATTAAAAATTAACTAAACAAGCACCCTGCTAATAGTCCAGTCTTCACTGACAATTATTTAGCAACCCAGAAGAAAGCCCACCATGCAAAGCACAATAACAAAATTAACAACCTATTCTTGTTTTCTCACTATATATATATATATCACTATATATATTTATAAAAAGAATAAGGTATTTAACGTAGACTGTAAAATCCCATGAAAGTGAATATACTGCAGGGAAAAAAAAAAATCAGTAAACCCCATTCAGAAATACATTTATAGATAAACTGCAGCACAGTCTATCACAGATCACCACACATTAGTAAAGGCTCTAGACTCATTATATTTGCCCTACTCAGAATTTATCATTTAAAACGGAGATTTTGTTCCATCATGACTGCCTCCTTTGACCCATAAAAAGCACCTTCATTCTTGCCTTAATTTCTTTTACGGAGCGATCAGATGCAAGGATAAACAAGACTCACCCTTAAGCAGATTAATTATTGTAGCCTTAGGCTTTAGTTAGTTTATTAATTAATGTTTATCACAAGCAGATTCATACTTTCAATTACATGCAATTATGTAAATATGTTATAGTATTAAAACTATACAAATTAAATTACATTTAGATGATCTTTCCGTTTCTAACTATATGAATGGGTTTATAAGTGTAGCCGTTCTTATAAAAAAAAAATTTAAAACACCACCTTGGCATATCCATCCATTTTCTGTAAGCGCTGGTCCTTTTCAGGGTCACGGGGGTCTGCAGCCTATCCCAGAGGCTACGGGCGCAAGGCAGGGAACAACCCATGATGGGGTGCCAACCCATCACAGGGGACACTCACACACCATTCACTTACGCACGCACACCTACGGGCAATTTGGTAACCACCTCAGCATATGAGACATTTAATTCAGGTTTAAATTACTTCGTGCGCTATACATCCCCAGGCACAGCATTCAAACAAAACATCATAAAACACGCAACAAGTTTTGACGAAACTGAGGAGACTTTCCTTGTGTATTTGATTCACAGAGAAAAGCGGCTGAAAGTTTAAATCGATATTTTCAGAATGGCTCATATTTGGCCCAAGTTTCATATTTATCAGTGTGCATAATATGAACAGCCTGCACAAGGAACTTGTGCCTTGAATAATTTGTGCACTTGGTACAGTCGATGGTACTCGAATATCTATAGACGTGTTAGTGTGTTACACTGCTAAGGGCCACTGAAAGGGCTCAGCTCAGTTAGAGATTATTAGCAGCACAACATACATTTACCACAGACCTGATGTACTTTATAAAAAGGCTGAATTACCAAAAGTCCAGGGAGTACCACAAAGACCTACAAGACATAGTCAAAGTACATTTTAGTCATAAAAAAGTTCCTTCTCAATTAGTTTTAGAATATTATAGGCACCCTCATTACTTAGCCAATTCCCTTAAGTTTAAACTAACAGGTAAAATGACCACAGCCCTCTGCACCATGAATATGCAGGTAAGTGTAGAGCTACTCTGGCTGGGCAGGATCTGGATATTTCTACAACAGCCTCCACATTCGGCTGACATTCTCCACCAGAAACTTAACAGTTCCATCACATTAAACCTCGCTAGTTCTCTAGGTGTATACTGGGCACACAGAACACCCAAAAAGCATGACATTAGGCAATAGTCACCAAATTTCAAGGACATCATGAATAACTTTTAAAAATGTTTTTGTTTTTTATAGGCCGGAGTTCAACACAAAATCGACCTCCGCATACAACCAGCCCTGCAAACACTTGGTAATTTGTGTCCTAATCAAACTATTCCACAAAGTCCTGCGTGATACACCACTAAAACATGCTCCGTTTATCTACCGTCAGATGATCTCCTAGCGGCTGGAGAAGCGGAAACCTTTGACTTTGCCTTTATCGATGCTGACAAAGTAAATTATGACAATTATTATGAGAGATCCCTTCAGCTTGTGCGGAAAGGAGGGATTATAGCCATCGATAATGTGAGTATGCCACCGGCACCCCCACGAGCACACCTACTAAAGATACTTCATGAAATGCTAAACTTCAAATCATTTTATGGCTTTTTTTCGACGATATTAAAATGCTATTCTAGTTTAAGTCTTCAAACGAATGATCCCTTTGCTTACCAGTAAAACTAGATTGTATAAACTTGTTTTTTTAATTCATGTTAATGCTGCTTTATAATCTGCACACAAGTTGCTTTGCTAGAATTACACTTTATTTTTGTCTCTCAGGTTCTGTGGAGTGGGAAAGTTGTCAACCCAGCTAAGGATGACATAAACACACAAGCAATTGACAAGCTTAATAAGAAGATATACGGAGATACCAGGGTCAATTTGAGCATGCTGACTGTAGGAGATGGAGTATCTCTGGTTTTTAAAATATAACTAGCAGAGTAAACACACAAGAGTGTAGCGATCAGACTGCACAGTTACAAAATTTACCTTTAACATCCTACTGAACAGAATTGCAAATTAAGTTAACTGTGTATAAAGGTATCAGGGAATCTGTGTGGGTTTTTCTTGATCCTCACATTTCTCCCATTACTAATCATTCTCAGACATTGTTGCCGCACTATGTAACGTATAGATTAAATGTGACGTGAACTCAGAAAACAATACTATGTACCATTCAAGACCAAATGAGAGGCTACAAGTCATATGATGGTCTGCTATTCTGCTCTAAATCAGTTTAAACTTAACAGAGACAAAGAAAATAATAACCACTTAACTGAATGATCTGAGAGACCATCAAGGTAGAATCAAAACAACAAAGACTGAGCTGATGAAAAGGATAAACAGGAGATACAACAGTATATTATCCATCCATCCATACATACATTTTCTGCAGCTTATCCGGGGCTGGGTCGCAGGGGCAGCAGTCTAAGCAGGGATGCCCAGATCTCTCTCACCAGCCACCTCCACCGGGGGAATACCAAGGCGTTCCCAGGCCAGCCAAGAGATACATGGCTGAGACACCTCCCCAGGGAGGCATCCTAGATAGATGCCTGAACCACCTCAACTGGCTCCTTTTGATGCAGAGGAGCAGCGGCTCTACTTTGAGCCCCTCCCGAATGTCTGAGTTCCTCACCCTGTCTCTAAAGCTGCGCCCGGCCACCCTGAGGAGGAAGCTAATTTCGGTCGCTTGTGTCCACAATCTCATTCTTTCAGTCACTTCCCAGAGCTCATGACCATAGCTGAGGGTAGGAATGTAGAATTATAGTATATTATGCTTAATAAAAATAACAATTCACTGTGCTCAGATGCATTTTAGAACTGAATTAGGTTTTGGGACCAAAGTAAATATTTTTGTTATACAAATTTTACTATGTATTACAAACAGTTCATCTTCTTGGTTTATAGTCATATTTTATTTTTTAACTTTGTGGTGCTTGACCAAACTAATAAATATTTCAAAATAGTATCAAATAATTTCATGAATTCTGCACCTTAATGTATTAACCAGAAAGATCCTACAGAAGTATTGCTATTTTGACAAGTTACATAAATGGTAGCAAGTCGAACAATGTGCAATAGTTTCGGAGATTTTTTGATCTTACGCTCAGAATCTTCGTCGTCACTTTCTTCAACTAATTTCCAAAAAGCCTGCAGTGCCTCCTCTCCGTTCATGCGACTTGCCATCTTCTCAGAGTGAAATGTGTTCTCAATAAATTTAGTTTCAAGCTGCATCACCTGTTGTCGTACTGATGGATACATCTGGATTGTGTCACACTCACCAATTACCATGTATTACCATAGATTCACCATGTGAATGCGCTTTGAATGCATAGTCATGCGACGATTTAGAATGTGAATAGAGAGCTTCAAGGTGAGGGCGGTACTTCACGCCCCCAATACAGGTAAAACGAAGTAAGGTGACATGGTTTACTTTTTTGCCGATTTAACCTAATTTAAAAAACATTAATGCCTCTGACAATTAACGCTTTGAAAAGAGAACAGATTCAGGATTTAGTCAGTGTTTTTTTGCGATTCTACGACAAGATTACGGCAAGTTATAAACTGAATTAGACAGGAAAGGTATGCGATATCGCCCGTGATGCGCTCGATCCCTGAGGGTTAATAAATATGTATAAAAACACATATTAATGTTACATGGTGTGCATTGCCCCCATAAGTTTGCTTTAAGCATTAAACTAACTAAACATTTCTGTATCATTTAGGTTTATACTTATTAGTTGATTAATTCTATGTTTTGTACTTTAAACAGACACTGTATAGTCATTATTAGTAACTGAAAACTATTGCGAGGGAACATAAAACTATTTCAAAAACATTTTCTCACCCTGACCTCTTAGAGGTTCCGTAATAATATATCATTAATCTTGAACAAATATAGATGAGAAGTGGTTTCCAGAGCTATTGGTATTTATTGTTTTGAGCTGAACAAATAGAAAGGACAAAGTGTACATACATGCCACCTATTGAATATACCTAGGCAATTATCTTGCACATGTGCAGCCTATGTGGACGGGTTCCACTAGACATAAAAATCTGGGCTACACGCAGACCGAACGCAGCCTTCCGCAGCCAACCCCTGACGACGATTTTTAAGTCACATCCCCATGTCCTCTACTGAACGCGCATGCAGAAAAGTGAAGTATGAAGAGGCCTTTAGAGTCCTGGTGCTCCCTGTCTTGCTGTATGGCTGCAAGACATGGACACTATCCAGTGAACTGAGATGAACACCAGACTCCTTTGGTACTGTTCATTTGACTTGATATCGAGCGAGCCGTTGCTAGGGGAGTCCCGAATTAGACACATTACCTGCATCGTGAGGGAGTGTCAGTTACGGCAGTGTTTCTCAAACCAGTCCTCAGGGACCCACAGACTGTCCATGTTTATGCTCTCTGCCAATTCCCTGGAAATTGGTCCCTGAGGACTTGTTTGAGAAACACTGAGTTACGGCACTATGGTCACGTGTCGCTTTTCTCTGAGAGTGATCCGGCTGGCTGGATAGTCATTGCTGAGGTCCCAAGTGGCTGGACAAAGCCAAACGGACACCCACGTAAACCCTAGCTACAGCAGATCGGAGGGTGGGACTGGACCGTGTGTCAGCCTGGGGGGTTGCCAACCAGGATCCTGAGGTGTTTCATAGCGTGGTGGGCGCAGCAAAGTGCTATACCATTCCATGCTCCCCAACCTGACTGGACAAAGGTGAAAGTGTTCTGCTATGCGTTGGCCTGCTATGTCATCATACCGATATTCCTTAACAACCACAAAAATCAAATCAATCCGTTCTGTTCAGTTACTACAAGATACTATATTCGGAATCTGCACAAGCACCTCATAGAAGATTTAGAGACAATGAAAACTTCACACACAGCAACATCATAGAATATTAAGCAACAAATCCAAGCCATGTTATATAGTAAATCGACATTGCACATCCATAGCCCATACTGTAAAGCTCCAAAATCAAACTCCAGTTGACACAGGAAAGTTATTTAAATTATTTAAATTCTTCAGCGAACTTATTGAACTTCAGTGGTAGCCTGTTTCTCTCTCAGCTATCTTAGCCATCTCTGCGCTCTGATAATCCTGAGTAATCTCATGGTTTTTCCAAGCATACTACAATAGTGAACCAAGAGCACCCTGTCGTACACAAAAAAACACTAAATTACAACATAGGAAACACCACATGCATTATAAGCCATAAACATTACAGGGAACTTTACAACCAACTTTGCTATCATTCCGTAATTACGACGCAAAAACACTCAATAGGTTACACAACACCCTGACAAAGAGACTACTGCAAAACAAAAACAACGATGCTAGGCTTACCTTTCATGTCTTGCTGCTATGGTCAGCTGGGTTGAGTTCAGGCTTTTTCGAAACCTTCATACTGTCTGGACAGTATATCGCAGTATACAGTAAAACAACACTACTTTGCAATACAGTTCCGGCATTTTGAAATCTTGGTGATAAGATTCACCAAGCACAATGGTTTTAAGTTTCACTGAAACATTTTTACTCTGCCATAGGAAACTAGCCTTAGCAATTTTAACGATTGTTCCTTTTCAAGATTATCTAGTATATTGATGATTACCATTATACAGTGACTTTTCTGACCCTATAATCTACTTATATATTTTCTCTAAAGTGAGTCACATATAAAAAATGGCTTAAATTCTATATTTAGGTCTTTATCAATTAAGAGATGACACTATGTAACACAAATTTTGTTCCTGGACAATACATGTTATTTCTTAATTGCTTATGTTGTAAAAGTATAGAAAA
>JAAGVU020000041.1:7616560-7630371 GCA_011763525.2 Mormyrus iriodes | reverse complement strand
CATAACGGGTTAGGAAAACACACTTTGTACCCAGGAACAAAATAAAAATAAAAATTTGTTACATAGTGTAATAGATATTAAAAATACTATTTTGTATTTTACACACTTCTGTTGATATATGCATTCAATTGTATCATGTGTTCAGTGCAAAGTAACTCCACAAGAACCATCAACCAACAAATTATAAAAATCAGATGAAAGCAGTTATTTCTCTACTATTTTCTTCATTTACTGTGTGTCACTGAAGTCATCTTCCACCCTGTTAGTATATAGTTTCTCACCTTCCAAAAAAGGCTACAATTCCTTTGAGACCATTTTCAGGAAGTGACATTTTTTTTCAGCAGGAATTCAACTGTGCAAACTGAGGTAAGCTTCAACTATCATGCCTACCTTTCCTTTATTTGGTTTTTGAAATGGTATCCTGCTCGTCACACTCTAAAAGGCCCACCCTGTTAGGCTATGTTACTAAGAAAGTTTGTCCAGTCAAAAAAAACATTTAAAACATATCTGACATAGTTCGAAAACTTCTGTTCATCTGTAGAAGGTTACCTAGCTAAATGTTGATCACTCAAAGAACTACAGCAAACATAATTCAAAATTTTCCTCCATTTGATTCCACCCTGTTAGATCTATATTGTGAACCTAAAAGAGTGCAAATTCTAATAAAATAAACTGTACTTTAAGTAAACTGCAAAACATATTTGTTACGAAATTGCACCACCACTTGGAGCCGCTGAGATACAGCAAAATGTTTGTTATTACTGATTAATCCTTGTTTGATGTTCAAGTTTGTGTTACTGAGCAGATGAGTGCATGTCTGTTAGACCCACAAGTTAATTGGGTTTTATAAACAATAGAACTTGAGTAGGTCCTGGTCTTTATCTCTTTACAAGCAACACTCAAGGTCCATAACTTCCTATCTCTGCCAGACACTGATAAATGTATTACTTTTTTGTGCCAAAATGTTGCATCTCTTTAAAAAGTGAATTATAATTATGTGATAAATTACAGCATCTTGATTTTTAATCAAATATAAATAAAACCATTTATTCACTGTCCTCTCTAATTTGTAATTTTCTCTAGCCACCTGAACAGAGAATGTGCTAATTGTCATCATGATTGATTGTGATAAGGTGCCACATACACAAAGCTCTTCCCTCAATTTGCTTATTGCAAGGAAATATGGAAAAAAAGTTGATTGTTTTGAAAACTATACACAGGTGCAGTTCCACACGTTACAGATGGCAAAGCATGCAGGACAATGAGGGAATATATATTCATTGCTAGACCCTACTAATATTGGTGTTCCACTCTGTTATATTCCATTCCAGCATATTGGCAAAGTCATTTTTAAATAATAATTGGATAGCAATATTAAATGTTTGGCACATTTTTGTGTTATTACTGCGTCGTTCCAACGACATTTAGAAATCAGTGGTTGTACTCACCAGCACGCAGCACCGTCGCCTCTGATTTTCTCTTCAAATGAATGGGGAAAGTTTCTTGCGTAGCTGCATCGCTCAAAATCTGCTAGTACGAAATAACAAGGGAGCACAGGTAGCTATATTTTATCACTTCAAGCCTCGAAATCCGCCCCGGCATCTAATGCAATGTCAGGAATTATCATCATCCCGTCTACGTACTGCCCGTTTGCTGATTGGTTGAAAAACAAACGCCCGTAGTAAATCCAGTCCCGTACTCGAATACATGATATACTACAAATTAAAATGATGTTACTTTTTAATTATGTCTCACCCACAAATTTCTAGTGAGGGTACAGTTAGCTAGTCAGTCAATCTAGCTGATAAGAGTCTATACGCTGCAAACTCTGAAAAGACATGCAAAACAAAAACCCAGCAAATCCACTCACAACACAATGTAAGGGAGCCTCAACACAAGATCCGGGGGACAATAAAACAAGACGGACCCATTAGGGCTGGGTGGTATATCGAATGTTTATGGTATATCGATACATTTTCAAAACGATATAGGATGACAGTACCGTTTATGTCGATATACTTTTGTCGACTGTTAAAATTAGGGCTCTATTAAAGATTGTGAATAGAGACCAGTAGTTTCCTGGTTATAAGCAACGCACGAGCCTCAATCGTGATGTTGCACAGAATCCCAGAATTTAGGAGAAGGGTCTGGCTACCATAGACATAAACCTTCTCTGTCGGTGAATCTCATGAGAAGTAGATGGTTGCAGCCATCCTTCTCAGGCCCCTTCCGGATCACGGAACCCTGCATTCGCAAGAGAATAAAATAAAAGTATAAAATGATCATCATGGAACGATATTGCTTCAGTACTGTTTTAATCCTGATGTAAATGTATGTCATCCATCCAGAATGAATAACGCAATAGATAAATTAGGTCGATGTTTCAAAATCATTATAGCAACGAGTAAATTAATAACCAGAATGCTTCATTTAGAAAGTGATCAATAAGTATCTAGGCACGACTTTGACAAGTTATGGCAGACAACTGCTATCAATAAAAATGCTATTTTCGGTTTTGTTTGTGAATTTTTATTCAGAAACAGTAAAATTTAAAAAGGGAAAGAAATTAAATGAACATATCAAACTTTTAAATTTATAATAGATTGTCAAACATGAAACATAGAAAGTGCACAAATCTATGCGTAAGAAATTTTATTTCCAAACACGTTAAACAGAGAAACCATGGGCGTCGTTAAGTCCGATCACTTGGGGCTATAGCCCTGAGTATTTTAAGCCCCGATGCCAATCTTCCTTCAAAAAAGAAAAAAGTCAAGCCCCAGGTAAACTTGACTTAGACCCTGAGCTTTTCAATAGCTATAAACTCCCCTGAGATAAACACTTTGAAAACCGTGAAACGGATAAAGAACAAGTTTCTTTGTTCTCTAACCATGCGTCAACCCGACCTGAAGCGGCCTGAAAGCGATGGGCCGGGGCCTGAGGAGGATGGCTGCAGCTGCACTTGTAGCCATGTGCCATTGAATCTCATCTCTGGGTAAGGAAATGACGTGAATCTTATGCATGGAATTATGGACTTTGTATTTTGATGTAAATGTTTTCAATAAGGATTTAAATACCACTGTAGACGATGTTTTAAAAGCTTTTTCTCACGGCTAACACTAGGCCTAAGTATTTTGCTACTCTATCTATTGCGTTGTAAAACGGTTTCAATAGTGAAGGACTATATTCATCACCTTCTATCCACATTTTTAAATATTCTGTGATATTGTTTAGAAACATTTTCGCCAGTTAATGACTTTATAATAAATATTATAAAGTCAAGTAAATGCAAAAAACTGTTAATATTAGTGATGGATCAAGGGTAATAAACAGAAAACCGATATTGGGTGTATTTGCGTCTGATAGTACAGAATAGAGATAAAACGGTATGAAACTTCAGTATCAACATTATAGTGACCAAAATTATGACTGTTAGCGGTATTATCGCGGTATTGTTAAAATGTGCTAAAAATGTTCAAGACGTATTGATACACAAATTTAACCCAAGAATTTCACCAGTTTTATACTGAAAACCACAAATAAAATTAGTCTAACTGTGCACTTTTTTCTTTTTATAAACATTAAAATAGCAGTTGTTCTGCTGGGAGTTGCCTAGTTTTGGAGATATCGGCCATAGAAATGTCTTCGCTCGAATACAATGAGACTGAATGGCTTTCTTTCTCTGGTGATTAAAGCACCAAAAAATACCTTTGAAAAGTTCAACAGCAATGTCTCCATCCAGAAATCATGATCTGGCTACTCAAGATAATCCACAGACTTGGCAAGGAGCAGTTTAATGCAGGAACTATTTCCTACATCTAAGCCCACATACCAACGTTATCACTGCGCAAAAGATATGGCTGAGGTGCTCATGCGCAGTGATTTTTGGTGCTTTAATCCCGACGTCATTTACGTCATTTTCTTACCCTCAGACCAGATTTACTGACCGAGGGGGTTTATTCGCAGGTGAGGAATGCAGCCGGACCCTTTTGGCGGAAAATCAAACCGCTCAACGTCTCACGGGGAATGTGATGGAAAGGATAAGCAAGGAATCATTGTCATATCCCACATGTGCTTCTGATTTAAAGCATCATTTAGCACGTTTCATAGAACATTTTGTGTATGGCTAATCTACTTAAAACCCGATTAAGATGCTTTTGTGTGTTTTTAATGATCGAATTACGGATATAGTCGTGTAAATGCATTAATCGGTTTATTAAAATGTATGCAAACAACTTTTATCAGGTTATTACATGTACATGTAGTCAACGTAGCTAAATGTATTCTAGTAGAAGCTGAAGTGCCGCATTGGCCTTTATACTTACATGCAATTTCAGTAGGGGAGACCGGCGATGACTAACATGGGTTAGTTGAAAGAAAGTTTATTTCTCAAATCAGGAACGAGGTACAAATCACACAACTCACTCTGCACGTGCAGAGTAAGTACTTGCTTGTGAATATACTTAAAGTAAAAGTACTTGAGTTTGTAGTCCCTGATTCGACTGTATAACATGGTATAAAGTTTGTCTACTTTACTTATTAAAAATGCAATTTTTACTAGTAAGAATATGAATTCAAGATACCTACAATGCAATTCTTATTAGTAAGAATGATGATATTTACTAGTAAGAACTGTATTTTTACTAGTAAGAATTCATATTATAGAGCTCTATAATTCAGTCTTTACTAGTAAGAATTCCTGTTGTCGACATCTTTAAATACATTTTGACTACTAAGAATTCCAGGCCCACATATCCATAATTGAGTTTTTACTAGTAAAAATTTCATTGCAGATCTCTAGAATTACATTGTCTCATCAAATACAGAATTGCATTACATCCCCTCCTGCTGGACAGTGTATGTAGTTGTGCACAAAGTGAAACAGAAATGTGATCAATGCATGGACAGATGCAGGACACAGCAGCCTTGCGGAGGCCATGTGCATCTGTAGGTCTGCAGGAATCCACTGGTGGCGTAGGAGCAGAGAGCTGTCAGAAGCTGCACGGTGCACTGTGGGCTAAATTCCGGTGTATTCCTCTTTTCAGTTTATCCTGCACCAGACCAAGGAGGCTTATTATTTCACCCCAGGCCTGCCTGTATGTCTCTATGGGTTGTTCATTACTGAGATGGTCCAAGGGATTCATGGCCACCCGCAAAAGCAACTTGGCTTCCCAGATGGTGCTGTCTCAAAAGCTGTCTTCTGTTGACTTGCACAATTCTTTGCTATTTCTGGTCGTGAGGGGTGATTCACCTTCCCAATTCAAAAGATGTGACTGAACACATAGCAAGTTTGATTGGTTAGCTCATTATGTGGCTTATCAGGGTTGTTCAAAGTTTATGAATTGGATTTTGAATTGATTTGGCCACACTCTGTAAGACATTGAATTGGAATGACAGTAAGAAGAATAATTCATTTCAATTCAGTGCAGTCATACACAAATGTCATTTAATGTAGCAAAACATAAATTAATTATATAACAGATTTACTCCCAAGGATGGTAGATGTATATATTGACCTTAAATTTGTACTAGGGAGTGAACTTTATATTTGCATAATTGTAGGATAAAAAGTGTAATTCATTTAGCCTATTGCAACAATATGCATCTGATTTTTGTCAGCTCTCTAAGTTCTTTTTCCATGTATATATATTTATTGTTTTTGCATTTTTAACTAATTATTAATTTAATGTGTGTTACCATTTGTGAAGAGTCTGCAGTAGCTTTTCTTGTGAGTATCGCTGGGCTGTCAGACGGATGGGGTGCGACAGGGTTACTTGTATGACTGTATGAAGTGCTTGTCCACCATGGTACACAAAATGACAGTTAAATTATTTATAGTATAGGCTACAATTCAAATGTGGCATTTAACCCGATTAATGAATTGAATTTGGTTTTCAAGTCAGTTCTGCATGATGCACGGCCCTGTCATGTAGGGGAGACTTGGCATGGTTGTAATTTTTTTTTCCATTTTTGCCTGTACCTCAGTGCTCTGTTATGGTATTGCGTTCAAAATTTGATAGAAACTGCATGCATGTGTCTTCTATTAATTGGCACAGGTTATATCTCTGTATCACTAACAGACAATGAATGGTTTAGCCTCAAACACATGAAGTGCAATGTTACAATTTACCCCATACTCAGGGATAGTTGTAACACAACCCTGGGTTAAATATAACATTATAAATGTCAAAAAATTATTAAATTATTAAGTTATTCAAACTTTTTTTTTAATTCAACAAAAAAAATCATGGATATCTATGCATGTGTACAATGTATGTCAATCACTAAACTAAAATCAAAGATCATAAAACCAAATAAGATGTGCAACTGTGCACCAGTTTTAATAACTGAATAATAGGTTGCATGTCTGCATATGTGTGTGTGTGATTTTAGTCACCATCAGAATCACAGTGGTGACAGGTGGACAGTCTATTCCAGGGGTGGGGGAACTGATCTATGGAAAGCCAGTGTGGGTGTGGCTTTTTGGGATGATTTCTCAATCAGCCAATAGTTAAACAGTGGTTCTCAACTCCAGTCCTGGGGACCTACTGTTACTGGCTGATTGAGAGGTCGTCCCAAAAACCGACACCCACAGCAGCTCTCAGTGGATCAGGTTCCCCACCGCTGGTCTAGGCATTTCACCCAGTCTACCTTTGTGCTATCAGAGTGCTCCTTTGCTACATGTGAAATAAAGACTAAACCGCACGTGCAGAGTGAGTTGTGTGATTTGTACCTCGTTCCTGATTTGAGAAATAAACTTTCTTTCAACTAACCCATGTTAGTCATCGCCGGTCTCCCCTACTGAAATTGCATACAGGTGTTACAACAATGACCGATCGTCTTTTGTGATAATGTATAGTCTACATTATTATATTTTTATATTGCAACACTGACCTCTTACTATATCATCTACAATATATACGTTGTCCAAAAAAGAGCGTCATTGTGTTTTTGTCATCTATTTTGCCCGATCTCTGCGTCTCTGTGACAGGACAGCTGGCAAAAGTTCAAGTAAAAAACGACGTAGAAAATAATGAGTGGGTCGGAGCCACCGTAAATCTACGAACGAGATACCGAACTACATTAGTTACGAAGGATTTCCGGAAACGTGTGCTAATTAACGATCGAAAACCACCCCGGTTTCATTACCATTCTGCTTTCGGAGGAGCTGAAGCTATGAATGAAAAAGAATTATGGAAGGAATTAAATGACTGCTTTGCGGGATTCATAGAAAAGCTGCATCACTTGGAATGTCAAAACAAGATGTTGGAGAAGGAAATTGACGTATTCAGGAAAAAGAAAACCTCGTCCATGTTACAAGAATTTGACTACGAGATTAAATATCTGAGAAAACGAATACATGAAGTCACATTTCAAAAGCAAAAGATTCAATCTGAACACCACCAGTTGGAGGAAGATATCCGACTCTTGTATAAAAAAGGTGAGGCAGAGATCAAACGTAGGTCAAATGTGGAAGAGCGCATTACACGATTAAAGTTGATTATGAACACACGCGTTTGTGAAACTGAATTAGACAAGAAACTCCAATCGCTTGTTGAAGAGAGAATTACCCTCAGAAATAATCACCGAGAGGTAGTTCAGATACTGGCACAATTAAAGGATTGTCGATTTCCTTTGGAACTGAAACATTTTCCTAAATTAAATAACGCGGATACGAGTGAAGTTTGTACGCATTTCGGGTGTCACCCCTACAAAAGCATCCGACAATCAGAAGACAACTTAAGGGCTCGAATGATAAACGTGAATAAAGCTGCAGAAACAAAAAATGCATCTTTTAATGTAAAGCAACAACAAGCAGGCGAGAAGGGACCTGGGTCCAAGACCGATGCATTGGATACCGTGTAAAGCAAGAGGGAAGCTCTGAACAGTCAAATGAATGAGCTTCAGGAAGGACAGTGCACAACTCAGTCATTATCAGGTACCGCTTTCCTGCTCGCTTCAGCATATCATAAATTTCATTATAATAAATACGGATACCTGTGCTCATTCCATCTTTTCACAGCACAGTTTTAACACGTAGAGCAGAAGCTTAAACATACAATGTACGAAATGTCCGCCTACTTCGGCAAATATTAAAACTTGCTCAATGTGATAATGGCATTAGACTCTGAGATAGCTTCTCTGCATTTTAAATATGAAGCCCTATAACACAGACATTAAAAAGTTTTGTCTCCGTATTAAGCAGGAATAGAGTTGCATAAAAATTGACCCATCCATTTCATTACCATTGGATCGCAATGCTTCAATATAGTAGTTACATCCAAATGCCATATGGAATTACAGCTGTGTAACGTCTTATTGCTTTAGAATATTCTGGCAAGATGAAGATGCTCCAGTTCCTCCCAATTTTGCTTGCAGAGCCACCTGCATAATCAGTAGAGCTTATCTTGACAAATCATATCTAAGAACATAATTAGCAGAACAGAACCACATCTGTTGAGATCACTCAAGAAGATGGAGGATGCCCTCAAATTCCACGGAGGTCAAACTGAATTAACAATAGTAGAAAATGGGACTTGTGGAGAAACAAGACAGTAGGGAAAATGTATGACACGGAGGTGACTCCTGAAGGAGAGGATGTTCCAATATTAGAAAGTGCCCCAGAGGATACATCACATGAGACTTGTTCCTGCAAGAAGAGAGCGATATAAAAAGCAGACAGTAGTGAAGATGAACTTGTCCCAGAAACAGAAGACAGAGAACCACTTCACAAGATGCCCAGTGAGGGGACAAAAAGACACCCATGATGACAATGCAGACACAAAGGAAAGTTCTTGTGTGTTTGAAATCATAATACAAGAAGCATAAAGTGTGTGTCTGGTGCCAAACAGAGAGTTGAGGAAAATGACAAAGAACAGAATACTGCAAAGTCCTCTAGGCTAAATAACACAGAGTAACCAAGCGAATGGGCTGCAAAAAGCCTCACTTCAAAAGCCAACACCAATGAAAGGTAACCATATATTCCACAGAGAGCCAGGGAAAAAGTCATGAGTGAAGCCAATTTCAGGGCTTAGTGAAAGAAGTTGAATTCACAGAGGTTACATTCAAATGGAAACACCTGCAAAAGACAATTCCGGTGAATTGCTAATATCACCAATCATAGATTCTGGGTCCACAGGTCTTTCAAAACATATTAATCAATCGGAGCATGTAGCTAAAGTACAAAATCAGAAGTGATACAAATGACCTGGAAGAACTTTTAGAAATTGTGAATGACATGACAGTTAACAGTATAATTCGTGGAAGGATTAAACCGCTAGCCCCCAAAAGAGAGCCATGCAGATTATTTACACATAGAAGATAATGGAGTGGATGCCTGCACAGAAAAAGGAGCCCCCTGTCTCATGAAACACCAAAACTGCTGAAATTGAAAAAGCCCGCAAGGTGAACAGAAGGTAAAGCATCGTGATAATCTAAAATTCCACCAAAGGTTCTGATGCTTCAGATAACGCAGTAACTTATGAAAGACTTAAAAAAAAAAAAAAACATAAAAACAAGGAATACAAAGCTATATGAAAGATACATTTTAATAGGCAGAAAGGCGGCAGGATGGTTTCATGAAAGAACTTTAGTGTTAAAAATGAATATTTAAAAGTCCAATTGAACAGCAAAATGCATAAAAGGCGGAACGTAACATTGGCATCCTGAAAGCAATTTCCTAACATCACCAGTTTATTGAAAAGGTCAAAAATAAATCTAGACAATGCCTTTCTGATTTGGTATAATTTCTTCAGTACACTGCACACTGATTAATGAGATACTTGTGAAAGTTTCCAGGACATGAATTCAAGCTCAAGAAAGGGTCATTTTGCTGTGAGCTTAAATGAGGCACTAAACTTCCACAATTTAATAAGACCAGCAGAGATTGACGTGCAGCTCATTTTGAGTAAAGTGCCTACAAGTATAAAATTGCTTTCAGCCTTTAAACAGTTTCCAGTTAAATATTAAAGTTACATAACCTCATTGTCTTTATACCTTCTTTACATTGAGACATCAGGAAATACTTCAGTCGCCTCACACTTACAGCTCACCTGTCTAACTCAAATGTACATGAGACTAGGTGTAAATCACTTCAAGAGAAAAATGGAGATATCAGGGTGTGAGTGCTGTGCAAGTCCAACCTGAGTTAAATTACATCCATCATATGAGAACTCATCCATAAAAAAAAAACAGTAAATAGTCATATCTTGTACAGAGATACCCAATTGCTCTTAGGCATAAGATCCATTGTGGGTGAGTCAATATTACAGAGGTGTGCTTAATATTTCCCCATTCAAAACTTTTAAAATAAAATAAAAACAAATGTATGGTGAACGTATTGGGTTTGATTTCAAAGTCTTTATTCAAAAGCTCGACATAACATAAGAGGACTTCTGAAGTTTGCCAGCAGCATCTTAACCTGTCAATGACATGTTGGTGGAGAGATAGTGACCAATCTCGTACAGAATGCCACAAGTGCCATCGGGGCATCACCGTTTTACCAGAAATTTCAATGTGTTGCACAGAACGTAAACTTAATTTAGCTTGTCAAGGCAAACTTACCAGTTCCACAAATATGCACCCTACTTAAATAAATAGCAACCCCTACCAAACTACACAGCTTGGGGGGGGAATTAGGTGTATATAAACTATGCATTTTAAACTGTAGCAATTATAGAGGTTAATTGAGCAAAAAAAATAAAATCTTAAAGGCTGGACTTGTGTAAATAAAGGGATACACATTTGTAGGAGTGCTTCATAACATCGAGGTTTACATTCTAGTTCTTAACCAGAGACCACATTAAGAGCACTGTAGTATAATTAGACAGCAGCCACGGCCCAGTCCATAACCAACATCGATTTCACCAAGTTTTGGAAACAAGCGAAACATGTACAGGTGTCAACATTTCATACACGTGCATTTCATTAGTAGGGCAGGGGAAGGGGTCAGGATTACTCTTAAGTATAAATTATCACCCTTTCACATTTTTACTGCATCTTTAAATACAAACCAAATGTGTGGAGATCAGTTCACAGCCAGCCATCTAACAGTACTACAGGGTCACGCATCTCGGTGCTGCAACATCCCTTGGAGGAAATCCCATGCTGGTCGAGTTGGAAATGAACTTAAGGCCAAATGATTCAGATATTACCCTTCACTGCCCCTTTAAGCTTCCAGCTCCAACCCCAGTCCCAGCTTGTGACCACCAGCATTGATGCTTTTCCCATCAACCAGGGCAGACAAGTTCAGCTTCACACCTGCAAGTAATGAAACAAGCAAGCAAGCTCGGTTTCAAAATAATTATATGTACAGCCGGCCCTGTGTTTCCACGGGGGATTGATTCCAGAACCACCCCATGGATACCAAAATCCACAGATGCTCAAGTCCCTTACACAAACTGGTGTAGCATTTGCATATAACCTATGCACATCCTCCCATATACTTATAAGTAATCTAGAGATTTTTTTTAATACCCAATACATTGCAAATAACGGAAAATACAGCAGCCAAATAAATGACTTGATAATAGCATTCAGCATCATCAATACGGCAAACCAAAATGGTAGGAGTACAGGGGTGGGGGGATTAATGAAGTCATGCTACGTTTCAGCCACCGTCACACCTGAGCGAAAGTTACGACAGCTTATGCCCTTAAATTTGCAGCATAGTGCTTGGCACAGCAAATTCAAGTTCTGCTTTTTGGAACTTTCTGGATATTTTTCCCCCTGAATATTTTCGGTCCATGGTTAGCTGAATCCATGGATAAGAGGGTCAACTGTATATCCAGGCGGCGACATCCATAATTGATTTCATCCCTTTATGCCAAAGAATTGGTGTAGTAAAGTATACACAACCTGTACAATAAACGGATATACCATCATGGTATTCGAAGAGGCTTTCTTTAATTACTCTTACAAAGTGGCTATGCCACATCATTTCATCTACAAGTGCCATCATTAGTCTCACATCTGGCTCATTACAGTGTGGCTTGAGAATGATCATACCTGGCCGCAAGGTTTGACTGTATCCAACTCCAACTAAGCTGGCATTATTCACTTTAGCCTAAAAATAAAACAAAAGCAGTGATGATGCAACGGGTTGCTAAAAAAGAAAGCAAGGTTTCAGTTTTGTTATTGTCTAAAACTATTGAAATCTTAAATGATCATTTGCTCTGTGAAGTTAAAGTACCTCAGGAAGCTGCCTTTCCCCACACAGTCATACTAACATCTGCATCACATTTCTAAAGCTGCAGAATGAGGCCACCAAGCAGTAACTTACACTAATGGAGGAGCTGCTGTCTAGCTGGTACTTGGCAGCGATGCCAAAGCGTGTGCTGTTGCTGCCCGTGGTCCACGCCAGGTTGACGGCAGTTTCTAGCTTGTCGCTCACTTTCTGGTAAATCGAGCCGCCGAACTCTGAGCCATCATTACTGAAAGAGACATTCGGCTGTGAAACTGAAAAGGACACCGTCATAAACGTACATTTTTAAAAGCCACTACTAGGCTTTAAACTGTATTCTGAAAAGTGTAACTCACCTTTCAGTCTAAAAACAAAGCGAAACCTGACAAGGCTACCCCTGCAACTCTACTGTCCACCCTTAGAGGGGAATTCTACCAAAAAATGATATTTTAATGTAGGACAAGGGAGAATTTGATATCAAGTCCTCTCTAAACTCAACTTGCAGTGGGGTAGGGATCATTAACACTTTAAAACTGCCCACAGGACCAAAGCACAGTTAGTGCCAGGAGCGTACAACTCTGGGACCACGGGAAGGAGGATCCCTGGAATACACCATCTCATATTCAGACTTACACATTGGTGTGCAGCTGGAAATCCCCAGTCTTGTAACCAACAGCAAAGTTGTTCTGGGTCATTTTAGATTTGGCTGTGTCAAAGGTCATTTGGTAGCCAGCAAGCCATCCTTCATAGCCGACCACAGCAGCACCGTGAATGGCTGGACCAGCAAAGTCAAAGTCCACGTCACAGCCAAGGTTGACGTATTCACGCTTGTATGCAGTCTTCACCTTTCCACTTTTCTTCCTGAACAGAAAACATTTAGATGAGTATAAAAGCAGGGAAAATTTACATATATCTAATACAATAATAAAAACACTGTACATCCTGAAACTGATATAATTTACTAAATAAAAATTGTGTATTAAATGTCTTAAATACATTAAGACAAGGTTAAGTTACATCTCAAATGTCTTCCTTATGTCTGCACCTCAAGTGCATGAGTGAATATTCCAGCTGCCTTTTATAAACCATGATGAAAGGATCATCTTTTTATACTTGGCTTAACAAAAAGCATATGGTTAGTATGTACTCATTATTTCTGCCACCCTGGAATGAAAAATACACATTTCCTCAATAACGGACACCGAGGTCGGCAAGGGTGTTAGACACTAACAACGAAGAGATTGCTGGTTTGATACCCAGTTGTATAATTTTAATAAAACCAACCTTCATTACACAAAACAAAATTCAATTCGGATACTAACAGGCTTATAAGACCCTAGCATCTATGCTAAGATAAGCAAGATAAACATTACCCAGTGTTTGGTGAGAACGTTGTGTCAAAAGTCAGCTTCAAGCCTTTGGTAATCTGGGGGGAGGGGGACACAAATAAGAATGTACAGAGAAAGCCAATTGACCAATTAAGAACCAATTTCCCTTCTCCTGTTCCTGCCCAGTCTTAAGATGGTTTGATTACCTGATTAAATCTAAAGTACGCAACAAGAGGAGTATCCCAAACTTCTCCTTTGCAGAACAAATCTGACCTGACAACAAGGGCAACCAGACCACACATTCT
>JAAGVU020000041.1:7561361-7597773 GCA_011763525.2 Mormyrus iriodes | reverse complement strand
ATGTCCCCCCTTAGTCTCCTTTGCTCCAGGCTAAACAGATTTAGCTCAGCTAACCTCTCCTCATAAGACATTCCTCTGAATGTCCTGAATCTCCTCTTGTGAAACCAGGTCTGGGATGGAAGATGTGTACCCAATAATCCTTCACCAGAGAGTTAGAAGAGAATTAGATGGTCTCCTTCATTTGCTTAATTGTAAATTCTTACAGCAGCAGTCCAGGAGAGTCCTTGCTGCAAAAATGTGCAGTTAACCACCAGCCTGAAAAGGAACGAGAGCGAGAAGAACTAGAGCACAAAAGAGGGAAGCGGTTTGTGGAAGCTGCAAGGCTTTTGAAGGGCAGCCAGTGGAAAATATGAGTGATTTGGGAGCATAAGCAGCTCAGCTATCTGCAATGTTCAGTTTACAGTGATGGTTGGCCAGTCAGTGAACTTCATGGCTGTTCTTGAAGGGAAATATTTTTGGACTGACTTATACCAACATTTATGCTACTATAGGGCATTGGATTGGAGATACTATTTCCATGCTAGGAGATCACAATAAGCAATCATCAATGAAGATAAATCGTTGCAGACTATAAACAAAGAAGTCAAGAACCTGAAGCAGCCGTAACAGACTTGCAGTGAGGAACTGTCAGTAGGCACCAATTGCAAGGTCAGCATTCCAGTTTCAACACATCTGCAGGTAACGCAGGGGCTGCAAATGCATGGGTTTAGCACATGCGTCTGCCTTTGACAGACTGACAGCAATTCTGTCATTCACAGAAACACTTTGTTAAAGGCAATGTGATGTGACCAAGTGGCCATGAGATACATCCTGGTTACCAGAGACTTAACTTAGAAATGATGGGTAAAAAACACTATTATGCTTTAAAAACATATAGCTTAATCAAAGCTACTTTTAAAAGAAAAAAAAATCAATTATATTGTTATTTTCTTTTATGAATACCACTTTAAGCAGCACAATAAAATCAAATAAAAAAGAACATTAAGCTTTTTTTGCAGGCCTAAAAAACCCACAATTTTAATTTATACACTAATTTGTCATCAGTACATGACTATATTTTACCACCACTGAAAATAAAGGGGACTTGTCCTTTAATGTCACCTGTATCCTAGCTGCGGTAGGCAAAGTACGAACTGCAGTTTGCCAAATCGCAGTAAAAGAAAAAGCAGGGCTGCTCGCTGAGCTGCCTGCTAAATCGGGTTACGGACCAGTGACATCCACAACCCTGGCAAACACCTGTTCAGCTAAATCATTGTGCACCAGGGAAAAGAAGAGGGAGCCAGATTGGAACAGCAGTCGGCAGGAGTGCCTTAGTGTGATCCAAATTCTGATATAAAATGAGAAGCTCTCAAGGAAAGGGACACGGATACCTCTGTGTTGGCGATCTGGAAAATGTTTTGAATACTTGCAAACTACAACTGACCCAAATAGACGAAGTCTGGCCAAATCTTTATATTGGAAATGTGTAAGTATATCTTTTTTGTTTCATATACTTTTCATACACATTTCATACATTTATTTTAAATGAAAATTATTATATAGTCATTTTAATAATTAAAAGACATTCACACAGATCTAAATAGAATAGTCCAAAGTTTATAGCTCAGTCTGATGATATATTCTTAATTTTTCCAGTTTTTTGACAATGGTTTCAGACAAATACATATAGCTTTTACATGCGCTCATGCTACATTTATTAGCTCATATGATGCATTTTCATATATGTAGTATAAGATGCAGGATTCATTTCTAAATATTTACGTATAAGGAATAAATAATCATGATATACTGTAAGCTTGTTATATACAGTACCGTCATACACTATTATTAAACTTGTGCTTTTTGTTGTCTTGCCAGGACAATAGCACAGAACAGAACTGCCCTGCAGAAATTAGGTATCACTCACATTTTGAATGCTGCCCATTCAAAGAAAGGAAGCATAGGCGACCAGAAATATTACGGTGGGAACTTTGTCTACTGCGGTATCCCAGCAGACGACTCCTCTTATTTTGACCTGAACGTTTACTTCAGACCAGCAGCTGACTTCATTCACAAGGCATTGAAGGAAAAGGATGGTATGTCTGTTTGCCTGACGGAAAGGAAAATTAAGCTACTGCAAATTCAATGATGCAAGTGTTGTCTTTCAAACTCCTACTGCCAAAGGCATCATTATATTATTATTCCATTGCTTTGCATATAAAGAATATATGTATATATATATCTTTGCATATCCCTTGTGTATTTTACTTCTTCCGTTCTAAATTCTAGATTCTATAGAATTTAACCTCATTTTGAAAATGGACTGGGGTCACTTCGACCCCAGAAATAACACAGGGGATTTATGTATCTATATATATAGATATATATTTACTGTTCACAGGAAATATACATTTCTTATTCTCTGTGACATAAGTTCAGTTTCTTAAGATTTGTTTTACACCTACATCAAGACAGCTAAGATTTGTCACCTTGCAAGTCTGAAGTTTATAATTACACTCCATAAACATTCATACATATGTTTCTTCGGTGTAAAAATGGAATCTAACACGGTGTGTAGTTGTCGCTGTGATTCTGACAGTCTGAGATTTAAAATGTAGGCAATGCAGTGAGGGATGCTATACTGGAACACCTAAAGGAAATGCCAGCTCCAAAGCGAGAGGTGGGAAGTCATGTATTTCATTACTATATGATGGAAATTCTATACTTATCCCCTTTTAACTTTGCCTTCTCCCAGGGAAAGTGCTGGTGCACTGCATCATGGGAATGAGTCGATCTTCTACCTTGGTGTTGGCATACCTAATGCTATATCATCACCTCAGTCTCCATAGTGCGATTCAGAAAGTCATCAAGAAAAGGGCCATCTATCCCAACAGGAATTTCTTAGCCCTGCTTTTAGATCTTGATCTTCAGCTAAAAAGAAAAGAGAGAATATGTGTCATTTTATAATGAGGAGCATGACATTCTGGTTCCATTAAGATGCTGCGGAAAATTCTGGAGACATAAACTCATCTATGCTGACTACAGGATACAGGTTAATATATTAGTCCGTGAAATGCGCTTAAAAATTGACTTAATTAAATAGGTGTGAAATTTCACCATGTATTTATGTTATAAAAATGAACAGTTCTTCATATGGTTAGAATACCATGTACCGCTACAAAATTTCTGTTCTATTTCAGTCTTTGAAACAATTCATATAAATGTAAATAACGTACACAGTGTGCCCAATATCACACAAACCCTCTAGATTCTGAGATTATCGCAGAGATTGTCTAATTAAGGTACATATCTCTTTACAGTTTAAGGTGGCTTGATATACCTTGTTATTAAATCAGAAAGCTGTTAATACAAGCCCCTTTATCATACCTAACACCTAGATCAGTGTTTCCCAACCCAGGCCTCGGGGACTCCCAGACAATCCACATTTTTGCTCCCTACATGCTTCCAGCCAATCAAAAACTCTGAATACCGGGCAAGACTGTGCAGGGAGCTATGGATTGTCTGGGGTTCCTGAGGACTGGGTTGGGAAACACTGACCTAGATGATGATCTCAGAAATCACTGTGATTACTATAAATATTGGTTGTTGTTACCTCAAACTACTGAAAAACAGCATGGCATCAATAGACCTCATGGTTAGAGTGTCTCTAACTCCTATAAGACTTGTATATTAGAGTTTACATCATGTGTGATTGCTCTGTTTTAGATGTGAATTTTGAATCTTTATGCAGATCTAAATCTACCTCTGTAGATATTTATGAATACCTCAATTTGCCCATTGTTTTTTTTTTAACAATAGAAAACTGAAGCAAAGTTATCCTGAGTGTTTCCATTTGCACTGGGCTAGTATTAGTCCAGGATGTCAGTGTTCAATAAAAAGTCATTTACAGGCGACACATTCATAAACACTGTAAATAGTACTTGGCCCTTAAGCCTAAAAACTCATAATTCCATTGCTGCATATGCTGCAGCCTAATTGCCCAAGTAAACATTTTCATACTCGGACACTGGACCAAACTCACAAATAAGCAATACTGCAGATCTGAATCCAAATGACCATACTGCCCTACATGCCCATCAGTCAAGCTCCTTTCCGAAAGCCCGTGTAATCGGAAAATTGAGTTTGAACTATGGCTGTATGTTAGACAGGCTGCTGCCAGAAATACTAGTGTAATAAATTTTTCACAAAATCCTTCATTGTTACTTCATTATACTTCAACTTATAGATTAAAATAAGTAATAGATGTTGATCAAAAAAGTACTATTTCATAAGTACCAAAGACTTGATACAATTTATTATTTATTGCAATTTCTTTGTCCTACATGACACAGAACAAAATTTGTGGTTTGAACATGGATAGATGGGTGGAATCATTTGTTAACTGACCCTTTAACAAGACGAATGATTGTGAATGATGCTCACTATTAATAGGAACACTAGTTCACCTAAATTGCAAGTCTTTGGACTGCAGGAGTAAACCCTTGTAGACAGAGGGCTATGAAAATTTCCACACACAGGGCCACGAAGATGGAGCTGTCCTAGTAACAGCACAGTCCATCACAGGGTACACTTTCACACACTATGAGAAATTCAGACCCATCAATTACCGCAATTGCACGATTATGGGCAGGGGTGCCACTAGAGATTTTGAGCCCCAACTAAGCACATCATACTGGGCCCCCATCCCAGACCAATCCAATTATGTTCCAAATTTTTAGGACCTGTCACTCAGGAGTCCCTGGAATCATCCTGACTTTCCCCCTCTTTATGTCGATCTCTGCTTTTGAGAGAGACAGAGAAAAAATTGCACACTCACACAAGTGAAGAACCAAGGCCAAAACTTGATCTCCCAGTTTGCAATATCAAGGCAAAAGTAGGGCCTCTAATGTAACACGTTTCTGTCCTGAAGGACTTACTTTCACAGCAACAGAATCATATTAACATATCACTGAAACTCTGCTGTGTGACATATCTTTTTCTCCATGCTGGTAGGTCAGTTAACCTCCAGAGAATGCCAGAGATGGTGCCAGAGAAATTTGGAGTTCACGTTCATATATTAAAATAGAAACGACTGAGAAGCAAATTGCAGCATGTTCTCCCCTGGCCTGCAGCACAGAAAACAAAGCTTTCACCGTGACGTACGGCTTCGCACTTTACTCAATATCATCTTGACCAGCAGGATATAAAGGCAAGTACACGTGTGTCTCCGTGTAAGAGAGCTGTCCATAAATTAGAATGCTCCCTATTGGTAACTGCTGGAGCTTTGCCTATGCAAACCTTACAGAATCACGTCATTTTACTTGTCATTGGTATCTAAAATTTTTAATGCCTCTGTTTATACCAAAAAATAACAGTTGAACAATAATTCCGAGGCATTATTTTTCAGGAAATAGGCCTATGTAGCATGATTGGGTGCTACTTTTCATCTTAGCTTAACTTTCATTGAGTTTGCTAATGGTACGAGTTATAGGATTAATATTTTTGTCTATCTTGCAAACGTTCAGCCTCTTCTGTACGTATCATCCAATGTGATTTAATTTTAAATGCAGCTATAACATGGGAAAAGTAAGCATGCACATAACCCAGGCATGTCCTCGAAGTAGCCTAACCTGGTCAGCAAGAACAATTATTATGAAACGATACTTTTAAATGGCTCAAAGTCAGAGCTGGGAGAGTTTAATTCTCTAGCGTAATCTTCAGGATTCCAGTCAGTTAATTCCTCGGTAAGGTCCTTATCCTTATAGTGAGAAGGATTTGCGATTTACCGGATCTGTGATTATTAACTCTAGTAGCAGGGGCTGGTAAATCTTTTTTTTTCCACCATGTCAGTTCACACATTGCAATTTTAAAAGTAATGTAAGGACAACGGGAAAACCGTGGAAAACGGATTGTGTAGGACAAGGTGGACATCCTAAGCTGCCAATTTTTAGTAGCAGAAACTTTGAGGTGAGTCCCTGTGCTACAGCAAACCGTGGGAATAGTACCTCCCGAAACTACACACCAAAAACAGCAGCAGGCACGCTAAATCATCAGAAGGTCTCGCCTCCACCATTCAGGGAGTCTCCATGCAGTGAAGTGAGGGGGAGATCCTCCAGTTGGCACAGAGGACCGCAGCTCTGAGAGCGCACAGGGTATTAACGTGCCACAGAGTAAGTCCCTCGGGGAGTCTGACAGATACTGAGATGGATAAGGCTATCAAGCAGATGCTGGAGTGCTCCTCTCTAAGCTGCACCAAATTTAGAAAAGGTCGCTAAGCCACAAAACAGATTTTGTTTCCAAATGCTCATCCCCGCGGACGTGCACAAAAGCCCTCCACCAGCTGAGCAGCGCGCCCGGCTCAAAAAGTGCCCGCAGTATGAAGATCACGGTAATGAGCAGGCAAGGACACTCGCGGTTATCCTGCACGGTGCCGGTAAATAAGCGAGTAAGAAGCAGACATGCACAAAACCAACGGCTGCAATAAGAAGGACATGATTTTGTTTAGTAGCACTTACTAGGCAATCATGCGCAAACAGGTAATCGCCTGACGAATCCTCTTTTATTAAGGATTACCGCGAGCTCGAAGTTGTCTTTCTAATACTGCTCTGGGTTTTTGCAAGTTAGGGAGTGCTGTCTCTGTAAGCATGTGCAAATGCACCCATTTCTGATAAGAAAATACTCATTGGTTCACACTTTAAGAATCCTCAATTCATTTTTACAACTCAAACCATATGAAGATCAATGGGGAAAAAAAATCCAGGGTCTCAGAATTCAGCTCCATAAATATTTTAAATTCCGAATTAGACAGATGTTAAAATGACCATATACCATTTCTGTGATAGTGTATGGGATACCCTATATCTTTCATGTATTTCCACTTAATGGAGATATAATGTTTAACTATTAGAGTGTTTAAGCTTTTACAAAATGTCAGAACCACAGGAAAATGACACCTGAAAATTAAGATGTAACTAATCGAGCGCCCTTTCCTTTTTAACAGAAGCTGTCTTCCACGTTTCTGATATGCCAAGGGGTAGCAGGTACGATGCCTTTTGCGAGGGGGAAAACGGCAGGTACGAGACACCCTCAGCCTATGACCTCCAACGGCTGATGTGGAAACATAGCGGGACCAGCGCACACCTGAACGAGGTCAGGCCCAGGATATACATTGGAGACATGTAAGGGGCGCAAGGTTTCAGGCGCACTGCTTCTCTGCCGTGGTCGCATGATGCATGCGGGGTCCACGAGGTGCAGGAGGTCAGATTGTTCTCACCTATTGTTTCTGCACCAAAGGCATAAAAAACTACATTATGCATGTCGCTCTCCAGTGAATTGAACTCGGGAAAAAAGTTCTCAGTGACCTTATCTCGGCGATGACCCCTCGATGCTCGATTGTTAGGTGGGCGGCCAAAGACAAGCGAACTCTCCAGTCTCATTGCATCACTCATGTGCTGAATGCGGCTGACGGGAAGTTCAACGTCTGCACGGGGGCCAGTTTTTACCGAGACACAGACATCGCTTATTTCGGCGTGGAGGCTTTCGACATGCCTTCCTTCGATATGAGTCCCTTCTTCTACTCCGCAGCCAAATTCATCAAGGATGCCCTGAGCAATCCGACAGGTGAGAGGGCTGTCTTATTTATCAACAATGTATTTCACTCTTTGTCCAGGTGCCTTCATCCCTTATTTTTTATTAATACTATGTCTATGACGAGGACAGTAACTGTTGCACAACACTGGTGGACAAATCGTACAACGTGTAGAAGTAATCGTTGCCTATATGACCAAAGAAATCTTACCAACATGCATTTAATATGTTATGTGTGTCTTCATAGCACACGAAATGAAATGCTCTGTAGATTGGAAAATTCAGAAAGAAAAGTCAGTATAATGTTTAGAATGTTTATGTTATTAGTCTAAGCAGCCCTGATTACACAGTGTTTGTCTGGTGTAAAACCTGTATATCATAAAATTAAATCTCCCTTGAAATAGAAACATTTCTGTGGTTGAATGTTTTTGAGCTTGCAGTAATTACAAATCTTTGTCCAAATAAGGGTATTTTATTATCCCCTGATCACCAATTAGGCAGCATAATAACAGAGTTGGCTTATATTCTGTAGGTCATTTGTGCTGAAATGTATTCACATGCAAGTATAAACACATAAACAGAGTGGCGGTAAAATTTAAACATTAAGCTATAAAAGCCTCATCATACTGGAATATTTAGTCCCAGACTGGGACAGAATTAAAAGCATTTTCAAAATGTAAAGAAATTTGAGAATTCCTCATCCTCATTTACTACACACACACACACACACACACGCACACACAGATATATACACTAATTTTATTATGTTTCTTTGGGTAATTAATATGGTGTACTGAATTACACAGAATGATTTTTTCTTTAGGAATTGTTCTGAAATTAGAATGTAATGAAGTGAGTCAAGTAATGAAGCCAATTTACAAATTAAAATGGTGAAGTCACTCTTGAGCCAAGCACAATCACAAATTCATAATGGTTGCTGTTCTTACTTGAGGCTGCAGGGGGCAAAATGCTTCCACTGCAGGCTGCAGTGAAAACCGTTGGGCCATTTTTTCCCACTTTCTATACTGTCGTACTTAGGGTTGCAGTCACTTTCTCCATGATGCTTAAAATAGCAGTTTTAGCTGGAGTGTCAGTCAGAACAGTAACACAGTTTTTTAAAACTTTGGTTCTGGCATGTTAACCACGGAGCTGGCAGTATTGAATACTGCTTTCACTTATTAGGAGGATTTGCACAGTGCGGCTCTGTATGAGGATGGCTGTTTTTATTTACCTGCAGGCAGGGTCTTTGTCCACTGTGCCATGGGCCTGAGTCGCTCCTCCACCCTGGTGCTGGCGTACCTGATGATTCATGAGCACATGACCTTGGCGGAGGCCATCACAGCCGTCAGCGAACACAGAAACATCTGCCCCAATTCCGGCTTCCTGGAGCAGCTTCGCAAGCTCGACCAGCAGTTACACTGCCTGGGGAAATGAACTCTTTCCAAAAAATGATTAAGTGCTTGCCAGTTAAAGGCTAATTTGTTGTCCTGGACAGTACAAAATGCATTATAAATAAACGTATCCCATCTCAGGAATGCGAAAAGGTGTTCATCCCCCATTTTTGAATGGCTAAGAATGGGTGGTTGCTAGCTAATTCATTTTGCGCATTGTCAGTAGTTTCGTAGATTCTGGGTTAATTGCTGAAAAGGGAAATGAAAATAGCTGCAGTTTCCTTTTCCGCAGCTATCACCTTACTCATGCTTTGGCTGTCATTTCATTTTAACCCGCTGGACAATTAAAGAGCGACAAGCTTTCCAGTTGTCCCGGTTTTGTGACAATTAGGGCGTAACCTCTATGGTGAATGGCGTAGCTACACAATGGCTCAACCTTTACAAAGCTAAGGAGTTTAGCTAGATATCGCTGAAAGATATCTCCTGTTTTGGTTGACAACCATCTCTTCTTGCAAGCTAGTCGTCAACTCATAACTTTATTCATTCTGGCACATCATGATTGTTAAATGTATTTCATCCCGATCATGTTGTGTAACCGGAAATTAAATGAAAAGCCCTCTCCGGCAAGCTCAAACCTGTCGTGGGTGGTTTCAGTGTTTTTTTTCGGTCAGTTGTCTTTTGTTGCTTTGTTCTGCTAGTAGTAGGCCCTGGAGGAGAAAGCCTTTTTGTAAAGACTTGTAGCTGTCAGTTATTTCTAAAGGCTGAAATTGCAACAATGATGCACTTGGCCTCCATGAGCCATTAGCTTTTCCTGTCGTAGAAACACGATGCTCAGGTCTTGCTGCACTAATGGTATATTTGCTGTGACAGCTTTTGTTTTCCTTTCTTGATTTCCTGAAGTGTAAACCTGCTTTTACATCAATCCATAAAATATCTTTTCATTAACTGGTCTTTGAGTCTTTTTGTGTAGCAAGGTCTTACATGTCTTGCAGGTTTATTGAAAATTATGCCTTACTGACAAGCACAGTCTGTTTCGGTTAACCATTGGCTTGATCATTCTAGCTGACATTGCTCTGCAATAGTCACTATAGGTTATTACATTGCAGCCAAGTTTCTCATACAAAGTCCGGCTTGGAAACAGGAACGTTCTGGGTCAAAGTCTCCTGACTGGGACCAGGGACTGGCAACCTACTGACTTCATAAAATTAACTGTAATTAACAATGACCTCAGTGTTTCTCGCAAGGTCTGCTGAGGAAGTGCTTGAATTTTTCCAATCAAGTAGCAGAGTATAATCCAGTAGCGTGCTCCCCCCCCCAAATACTCCTATTCTTCCATTTTATTAGTCCCTACACTATCGACAGAATGCACCTTGGACATATTCATCGGCTTGCTCCAACAGAGAAACACTTTCGGGAGCTGGAAGGTTTTACAGACCTCTTCAGTATTAAAAAGGGAAACAGCCTCCAAAAATAAACCTGGAACTTGCAGTAGACACCTCCCAGGGCTGGAAAATGAAGCAGGCACTCGGCAGGGGGAAGAAAGAAGACTGTGTCAGCCATAAGTAAGTTTACAAGGCCATCTGAAAACACAAACGCTCATTCATTTGCATTACAAATATTATGGACTAGGTTCAATAATGAACATAGAGGCAAAACGCACATGACATGAGCCTTTGCTGTTTTCAGAACATTGGTAAATTTAGATCAATGAGTTGTGTTTATTAAAAAAAAAAGAATTAGGGGTTTCCCCAACTTTATCACAGATAATGATATATTTATCACAAAAACAATCTGTCTTGACTAATTATCGATTGCTTAATCGGTAATGTAATAATTATGCAGTTATTATGAACAATCAATGAATGATTAAGTTGTTCAGCTTAATTGTAGCACTGCATTGACTTTTGGAGGCACAAATGAAAAAAATCACAAATCGGCTTTGTAGAAAGAAAAAAAAAACGTGCACAGCAGATGCCCAGAATTAGGTGCTGAGAATTAATAGTGTCTAACATAAAATGTAACACAGTTTCTGCTTGGCTAATCATCCCTTTCATCCACATTAGAATAATTCTGAGCAAATTAGGGGAGATGGTTGTTTTGCTTTATTGTGACATCGTTGCTGAAAGCCAGCGCTCAAGGTGAGTTTGTTATTAGCATTGGAAGGTTTTTGTAAAATGACTTGTAATACTGCATACGCAGCTCATATGATAACAAAAGTATCATTATGCGGAAAACATTACTCAGCAACTGCAAATAATATTTAAATAATAATAAAAACAGATATCTACTTGAGATATGATGCAAGAGAACTCTTACGGAATTAAAATCTCCATGAATACATACGTGGAATGAAGTCTTGACAGAACTGTGAAATGCCTGTGAAGCCTTTTGCAGAATGGATCTGAGGGAAGCATGTTCAAATCAAGAGGGGAACGAGTATGAAACACCGACTATTCCAGACCTTCTGCACCTCCTGCTGAAAGGCAGACACCCTACAGGACCAGTCAATGAGGTCTGGCCCAATGTGTACATAGGCAACGCGTAAGTAGCACTTACCGCAAGTCACAAATAACGCTTTAATGGAAAAAAATAAAAACACATTATGTATCACCAGTTCCAGCTGGACGTACGGTTGTTACACAACCTGATGAAGAGCCAGTCTGGCAAAAGAGTCGATCTACTTTTTAAGGAGAATGGCAGATCATTGGGAACAGAAATGTGTTACTGGTATGAAGTTGGCAGTACATGTGTTAAAGAATTTGATGAGGTAGGGAAACAAACACATTGAGTGAATATTATAAGAAAAAAAACCCTCTTTCACACACACAAACACGACAGAACAATATAAACGACAAAACCAGTTACTATGCATGTTCTGTTAGCATTAGCTGCAAAAATCCATCCATCTGTCCATCATCAACCTACCAACTCCTCCATCCATCCATCCATCCATCCACTCACTGTTTTTCCTGGTCAGAAATGAACCATTTTGAATTTCTCTTGATGTAGGTTCACAGCTCATGATAAAGGGCTACTATTAAACCTGGGAATCACCCATATTGTGAATGCTGCCAGTGGTCCAAACCACATCGATACTGGCCCCGCCTTCTACTCAGACTTGGTCGTGACTTATTACGGTGTGGAAGCTACAGATCACAGAGACTTCGACCTCACCCCTTTCTTCTATCCAACTGCAAAATTCATACAGGAGGCCCTTTCCCAAAAAGGCAAGTCAGTCACCTGAAGTAGCTGCTCATTCACATTCATTTATTTATTAATGAAAAAACAAAGTCAATTGTATACCACCATTTCTTATGTAAACCTTTAGTAACTGCTTCATAGCCCCTCCTACCGTTGAGTTATTTCTGCATAATTGTTTGAGCTTGTCTAAATCTAAACAAGTGCTGAAAGTTTGTGTACATCAGAGCTACACAATACATTGTTTCTGCATTATCATCGCAATGTGCGTATGTGCAACAAGCACATCGCATCTGTCGGCACTACTTTGTGTTTATTGACAACTTATTTCACACACTATTTCATCTCCCCTTTTGTTTTACAAATACTGCAACATTACTCACGGATATTTCACATATCGCAATAAGATATCGTGCAGCCCTAGTGTACATTGATGTTCAGTGGCATCTTCAGGGGCCAATGCACATCTCTTTTAGGGAGAGTGTTTGTCCACTGCGCACGAGGAATCAGTCGATCCGCCTCACTGGTGCTGGCCTTCCTCATGATCTGCGAGAAGCTCACTCTGGCGGAGGCCATCAAGGTTGTCCGGCGGCACAGGAACATCCTTCCTAATGCTGGCTTTCTGAGCCAGCTGCACCATTTGGACCTGAAGTTAGCTCCAATGAAGTCACAGCAGGACTCCTAGAAAGTGTATTTTCAAGTGCAATGCAAAATGCCTACATGCGTATGCATGAATGCCCAGATTTGTGCCTCAGTCTTCTGGCATACAATCCAGATCCCCGTGACCGTTACTGGATTTGTGGTGATAACAAACGTACGTCAATTATAATAGAACTTTACAGAATATACCCAGCTGTCTACTTAGCTAAAATGTGTACACAGTGGCACGAATGAACGGTCATGAAAATTGCATGTAAAACTCAGTACAGACCCATAGTAACACGACGCCAGAGGAAAGGATTCACAGAACGAGAGATAACAACGTTGGAAGTGACAGTAATATTTTAAAGGGGATTTAAAGGTGAAGAGGGTTCTGGCGCAGCTAAGCTAGGCACTCCACTCGCCGAGTGCTAGTGAGTCCATCATCCATGGCCCAGAGAGGAACAGGGGCTTCCTCCAGCCTCCAAAATCAACAGACCACAGGGGGCAACTGGGTGTGTGTTAGGAAAAGAGCTCCAGCTCGAGTCAGAAGAAGCACAAATCCAATTCCTAGTATGTATAAAAAGGTGTGTGGTGAAGTCAGCCCTTGTTTACACACAGTCGGTGGAGATGTGGGGGATAAGGGTTGTTTCTGAAAACAATAAATGCCAGCCATCCTTTCAAGCTGTCGGGTCTCTGTTGTAAAACAGTCGGATTTAGTTTGGTCTGGAACACTTTACACATTCTGCTTCCTTAAACAATACACTACCCGTGAAAATATAAAAAACTTTAATTGTGAGCATTAACCATCAATGTGTATGGGACTGAAGATTTATTACACTGTGAATTGCTATTTCTTCAGCAGCTTTTGAACACAAATTTAATTTGTATTATTCCAATTATAGCCATTTACTGGACTAAGATTATACAAGATAAATGAGTCAATTCAGAAAAACAAGCTGTTGAGAATGCTTGGGTAAATAGGTCCTGTCAAAATGCGTTAGAGGTTTAATGATTTCACCGTCAGTATGAATGATGGCTGGGCCTGCACAGAAGACTTTAAATACAAGAGAGTAATGGTTTAAAACTCATGCAGCTGACATAATGCATATGTTCTTCTCATAAGCTGGGCTCTAAAATACAATATTCATCATAGTTGCGGGACTCGCATTAGAGATTACATGCAGCTCGGCACCGGCAACACCATTTTGATTAGACATCAAGCCTGGGCCCCTTGAGATGTACTCCTTATAATAAATAGCAGTAAATGGCAGCTGCCACTGGGAGATCCCACAGACAGGCAACTTGCGAAAGGAATAATTCACCAAGTGTAAATAAGGTTGTACCGCCTCTCTGGAGACATTATGCTCGTTCCAAGACATTATCAGGGTTACTACAGTCTCCACCGTAAAAATATCACGAGCTAAAAGGGAAAAACAAACTGATGTAAGCGATGCACCCGAAAGAAAACTGAAGCAATAAATCAATATAGCAGTTAGTTATGGGCAACAATGCTTCACAAAATGGGCTAAATAATTAATGCTAAATTATATGTTGCAAACAATGCCTTTTCGTAATGGCTAAGGAACGTCACTTGTGGTTTCAAACAGCGGAAAGCTTTTATAAGATGCTGGGGCCTTGGGAAAAGCTCTTTAACTGGAGCAGAGGGAAAATCTAGCGGTACAAAATCATATAACTAGACTAGGAAAAGTTGCCTTGACCACATACAGACTAGATGATTATGAAAGCAGCACCTGTTGAAACACTGTGCTTAGTTCTCAGGCGAACAAGACAGGCTGTTAAGGTTAAACATGGGACTCTCTCTTATAAACAGAAACCAAATAAAAAACTGTCCTAAAATGACAGTATGTACCTACTGTACTTACAGCTCCTGTCCTTGTTGCACTGTTGCAGGAGATGTGCTACTGCCCAGACATCCACTCAGCAATCACAAGCCTAGAAAACATCACGAATATATATTCTTCGTGAGTATATTAGGGCTATGCTGGTTTGCACAGCACCTCTAACATCTCATTGCTGGTCTAGTGTATAAAAACCTCAACATTCAAGTCCTCTGACACTCTAGTAAGAGCTCAAGTTGCAAGGACTGTATTCATACCTGAGTTCTTAAGGCTAGATGAGCTTGTCAGTATTCCAATAATCCAATTAAAAGCCCCACAATATATGTTTTAGGTTTACAACTCTGAAACCTATCAGACTTGATCCTTCTAATCCTGTACCTCTTAAAAGAACTTATTAGAGAACCTTGCACTAGGGATTTTTTTCCCCCTGTATTATGGTACATTCAAAGGGAATATCCTGAATTAAGCTGCAGATCCAAGCCCCTAGCTGATGGGAAAGCATGGATGTCCCTCAGGATAGTAGAACACAGAGGATGGGCCTCAGCCCACTGCCAGCAGTAGTGTCTACAGCAGCAACCTGCTTGTTTATGAGAGGAGAGCCAAGCATACATGGAAAGTGTAGAGTAGAGGGTGGGAGACTCTGCCATGCAATGCCTCCCTAAGGTCGAAACTTGCAGATCAGCTTCCTAAAAATACCCAGTAGAATCCGACGCCAGTCGCAAAGGCATACTGCCCTGCTCTAGCCCCCTGCAGATGACAGGGTGCAGGCTGGGAAATCTGCTACTCGTCTTTCACAACAGATTCAACAATAATAATGCGGGTGGCAATGCACTTAATTTGAGACTTGCATGGACGATGACCTTAAATGGTGTGGCTGACAAATGTAATCAGGAGAAAAGGAAATCGAGGGAAGCGGTGAGTTGTTGGCTTTCTGGAAAAATGTGTGATTACATGATTTCATTTTAACAAAGATTCTGTTACTGCAGACAATTTCTTTTACTTCAAAACCAAGACAGTAGAATAACAAATTGATAGCAAAGGCTTTGTACGTTATTAAACTTGTTATAACAGTTAAGTATGGATACAATATCAATATAGTAACAGCAAGATGAAGTTTAGCTACAGGATTAAAATATGCAGTTAGTGAAAAATTCTCTCTTACCAGATACTTCTCACACAGGCCATAATCTTCAGAAATTGAAGACTTGACAACCAGCTATTGTGCACATTTGCAAAATTACTCAAATATTTCAAAGCAAATGAAGCTTAGTTCCAAAAAAAAATCCTCAAGACATATTGAGGTGATTTCATCTCAAATTTAAACAGTAAATCTGTGTTACTTCTCCAGGGAACACATCATCAAAGCCGTTGGACACGTGTGAAAGCCAGTTACTCTGGAGAAAATGGCTTCTTATTGCTCAAAGACTTCCCAGACGATCATTTATGAAAAGGTGCTGATTGATTCAGAGGATGAATATGTTACGCCAAGGGAATATGAACTTGAAAAGATCCTCTGTCGTGGTCCCACTGCAGCATATGCTCACGTCAATGAGGTCTGGCCTAATGTCTACATTGGTGATGAGTAAGTGAGCCAATCTTACGAGTGTCTAAAACAAACTATCATGTAAAATGCAAGGTACAACAAAATAGCATCAAAAAGAAACAGATTACATAGAGGGAAAAAATACAAACTATTCAGTTCAAGAACTTCTGTCAAATGTTCAGTACTACTTGTTTAGTGATACCAAAATAATTTAGCATCATGCAAATATTTGTTACTTAACGCTAACTAAAGTTATATATAGGTTTTGAAAAAGCAAACTCACCGCCTTACATTCTATAGTTTTACATAAGACATATATGACTTCATCTAGTGTTCACCCATCACCAGTAGTATATAAATCTAACTTTGTGTGACAACAGAAATTATATTTATTATTCATTGCCCGAGAGAACTTGACACACTCACCACAGCATCTCAACAGTGTTGAAGTTCGAACTTGGCCATTCCAACATCTACATTCTTTCTCAAGCATTAAGTTGTAGTGGTTTTGAATCTCGGTCATCTTTCAGAAAACCATCTCTCTCGAGAATGTAGTGATATAGAGAGAAATTCACAGTAGACTCCTTGAGAGTGAGGTGCCCAAGTCCTGCAGCCACAGAGCAGGTCCAAGTCGTCACCCCTCTGCCACCAAGCTCATTTGGGGTTCTTCTGATGACAGAGCGTTTGATTTTTTTGCTAAATACGACATTTCACATTATATCCTGAGGACACCGCTCTGGTCTCATCTGCCCAGAGGACACTGTTCCAGAACACTTGGTTTATTTCAGTGCTATTTTGAAAACCAAAGCTATACAGAGACAAGGCATCCCTCTTGATTACCCCTCCCTGAAAGCCATTCATTCTTTAGTGTTTTCCTTGTGGGAGAATGATAAAGTCTAATGTTTGCCATATTGACAGAGGGCCGTAAATCCCTGAATAGGCTGCAAGAACCGCGAGGCTCCATCAGAGCATAGCGTGTGGTATGATCTTTGGGTAAATTTGGTGGGATGCCCACTCCTGGGTATACTGGCAACAGTCCTGAACTTTCGCCTTCTGTAAATTACCTTGCCCACTGTGGAAAGAGAGACTTCCTATTGTTTGGAAATGGCTTTATAAAACTCCATGCATAGAAATAAGCAGCATCAATGCTTTCCTTGAGATGGGCGATTACTAGATGAAATCAGGCGCCATTTAAAAGAGAAAAAAAAAGGCCCTTTTTGTAAGCACTGTGCATGAAAATTCCTGTTTTTAAATCAATGACGAGCATTATTTAGACATTTTAGTTTTTGTATTTAGTTGTGTGTTTTTCTATGTGGGGGGGGGGGAGGGGGAATCAGTGTTAACTGGTTCAAATTTGTCGAGCAGAGAGATGGCGCGTAATCGCTACATCCTTAAGAAGATGGGAATGACACACATTCTGAACGCAGCAGAAGGGAAAAGGAACAGTGTGGACACTGGCCCCGACTACTACAGTGACATGAACATTGACTACTATGGAGTTGAAGCAGAGGACATTCCAACTTTCAACCTAAGCCAGTTCTTCTATCCCACTGCGCAGTTTATCGACTACGCACTGAGCAGACCTGAGAGTAAGTTATAAGCCTGTCTTGTTTACATAGAATACTATGACGAAATTAATAGTGCGTAAACAGGTAAAAAAAAATGCAGTAAATATGTGCCAAAGAGATAACAGTATGCCAATCAGATAAATCTAGCATGGTAAGTTAGACATTTTAACAGTTAGACATGGTAACATTTTCTATTTTGTATAAGGTTTTAAAACTTTTGAAAGCCACTGAAGCTTCGAAATGAAATAACTTCTGTTCTAATTGTACTTAATTAGTTCTTTTCTACCACATTATTTAAGTAAACATGTCAGAGCAAGTTCGAAGTCATTAAATCAGCATCTGGCTGTTTCTTTCAGACAAGCTTCTGGTTCACTGCGTCATGGGAAGGAGCCGGTCGGCCACGCTCTTCCTGGCCTACCTAATGATTCACAAGAACATGACCCTCGTGGACGCCATCGAGCACGTGAAGCAGCGTCGGCGCATCCTACCCAACTGGGGATTCTTAAAACAGCTACGGCAGCTGGACATGCAGCTCCGAGGGCAGCGGGAGAGATCAGACAGCGACATGGCTCATGACATGGAGACGGCGAAGGACGAGCATGACACACAAGGGTCAAAATAAAAGCCTCTATGTATTTCCATTGAAAGAGCATACAACGACTGTTCTGTTCCAGAAATTAACGACTAATAGAGGGAA
Organism: Mormyrus iriodes; assembly: GCA_011763525.2. Lineage (NCBI taxonomy): Eukaryota > Metazoa > Chordata > Actinopteri > Osteoglossiformes > Mormyridae > Mormyrus > Mormyrus iriodes. The sequence goes on along the minus strand of JAAGVU020000041.1, from coordinate 7,579,309 downwards.
AAATATTACAGAGTCATTCTAATGATATCTGTACATTTGGCTTTATTTTAAGTTTTCAAAAGACATTCAGCTTATTTGATAATCTTTGCCTGGGGCATAAACTTAAAAAGGAAAAATCTCCATTTTTAAAAAATAATTAAAAAATTGCAGGATAACAATGTACACAGTCATCTTAATGTTTTTGTACCATTGAGTGACATAATAGGCTTCATTTGAGATTAACTGAACTCTGGATCTTTACATGACAAAATCGCCTTAAGGTTATCGATGACCATTTTATTAATAAAAAGTCAAATATGTTCAAGATGGCCACCGTAAGTGCATGTTGAACCGCTAAAGACCCAAAATTCAGCAGAGTGACAGGGGAAGGGAGAGCTAATTTCACTTAAGACAAAAAAGGACAAAATCGGATCAAGCAAGTGTGGTCAGGTAGGATAAAGTTACAACAGCACAGCAAGACCAGAAGAAAGATCTATACACGTGCTTAATGCCAAGCATCTCCATTTAAACCCAGAAGATCCATGCCCATAACTTGAGGCACATGGTCAACGGTGCTAAAGCTTACAAAACCTCAGTGACAAGTGATAAGTTTCTGTGCCTCAAAGCTACTTCCTTATAGACCGATAGCATATATACATTCCACAATCTCAATTAATTAACGAGAAGTCTGAGCATCCAACTGTCACGAGCTTTTCAATGAGCTAACAAATAACAGAAGCCTACACATGGTTCATCATAATTTATTTTATGCTAAAATGTACAGCATTTTAAGGGACTAAGATAACTCATAAATACGAGACTTGTTCTGTACTATTTTGTACACATAAGCAGGTTTCCCCTCTCATCCCTACCAGCCACTCTGTACAGGTACAAAGGCTACAAAAAAGAAAAAAATATTAACAGACACAAGTACAATTTGCTTTTTACATGCGATTCATTAGCTTAGTTTGTTCTATTCACAGGCTACTGCTCTACGCTTTCGTAAAATATAAATCCGACATCTTATAAAGATAGAAAACAAATCTACAGATGGAATGAAAATGTAAAGTTAAAGGCATTTCCATAAAATACAACTTTGGACTAAATTTATCTTCATCAGCGTTACTTTTTAAAATTCTGCCACATTTCGGTTCGCATACTTTGAAATGTTTTAGAACTTTTCGGGTACAAATATGAGATATGCTTTGTTATTTAGACAGAAATCAGTCTGCATTATAAAACAGAAAGCTGCCTCCTTTAAGGAAATTTGTTACAAAAAGTTCAGAATTATACACATTTAGCAATAAAACCTTTCAAACTTAACCAAAAACAAAACTAAGTTTACAATTTGTACAGTATTAGAATTAACAAAAATATAGTATAATCTTTCTCCCATAACAGGGAAATCTAATGAAGGCCATACATTTTTAAAATGGCTTGCTATTAAGCACAACACTTGTACAGTACTACTTAATGCACTGTCACTAACAAAGACGTTGTAGCATGCTAAGTGTCACTTTACAAAAAATAAAACAATGTACAATAATTTAAACGTACAAAGGCATAAAGTATGGTACAAACTAAATTTCAGTACTGTTGGACAGGTAGACTGAAAGTCTCTAATACACGTTTACTATCTGTAGCAGGCACATTAAATAGCTTCATCATCCAGGCTGCCACAAAACCGCAGAGCCGGTACTGAAGCCTTCTCTTGCTGAAGCTCATCATCAAATACATCCGAGAGCAGACGACACTAATCAAATCAAATCTGTTAATGTAAGGCTTCCCAAAAAACAGGAAAAAAAAAAAAAAGATTAGAGAATGTGTCAATTTTTTTTTTGTTGTTTTTTTTGCATTCTTACCAAGTGCTGGTTTTTCCATAGAGTAACCAAACATAACTACAAACATACAAGGGAAGAGGAAAAAAATATATATTACTGTAAATAAAAAAATGGGCTTTTGAAGATAGTATGCACTCAAGAACAACTGAAGACTAGCGTCTCATAAAAGGTCCGTTTAAAGACTGTTTAGACATGCTGGCGTTCATGTAGCCATGGTGACTTGCTGGGGTGTACATCATGTTGGCATGGGGTGGAGCCTGCATGGGCTGCTGGGGGTATGGCTGTGTTCCCATCATGCCCATCTGCATAGAGTATTGCGGGGACTGGTTCATGTAGGTGTGGTTGCTGTGGTAGCTGCTGTTCATCATGGGCTGAGTCATCCGGTACCCATTCATGGCATTGAGAGGGGCCATATTCATGTTCATGGAATTCACGTTGTACGCTGGTGCAGGCATAAGATTCACCCCCATGTTCATCCGAGGCATGGCCAGCGTCCGCCCAGGGGTCTGCATAGGGACGCCCTGTGGGGTCCGGCCATACATCTGCTGTTGGTGATGCGACAAGGGTACAGACTTGGACCGAATTGAAATGTGGTTCTTGGCAGCCATCTGAGTCTGAAGCCTTTGCGACGGGGATATTCCCATGTTTGATGCCGCCATGTTGCGCTGTAGCATCATCGGCGGGGGGGTAAGGTTTGGGGGAGGGGTCATTGTGGCCTGTGTTTGGGGCCCTCCGGGGACCCCGTGCGGGGACTGCGGCAACGACACAAGGCCGGAGTTGCTGAGCTGCGAAGACAGGGGGACGGTGTTTGCATAGGATGTGATGGGGTGCGAGGACGAATGGCTGAAAGGCAGAGGGTGGTCCATCAGCGTGTTCGTCAGTTGCTGCAGCTTGGCCAGGCTGAACGTGGCGGACGGCTGGGGGTAATGCCCCCCTGCATAATCGCTCTGGCTCATCCGCTCATAGAGGCCGAGGTTTGGGCTCCCAGATTCTGGGATGTCACTGAGCTGCATGGGGGAAGTGAAGGTGGTAGGCATGCCACACTGTGAGAGCTGCTGCTGGTTATGCTGGTTTCCACTGGGGGGCCTTTCCACAACACAGCCCTGGGGAGACTTAACCCCGCAGCTCTGTGGAGAGCTCATGCTGTTCTGTTGAATCATGCTGCAGCTCCCGTTGACACTGGCCATCTGCTGCGTCACGGCACAGCTGCTCTGGGACAGGCCACTGGAGGAGATGTTGCTGTAGGAACAGCTACTCTGCGAGGAGTTTGTCCCGCATATGCTGCCCCCAAGTGTGGAGTCGTAGCTGCTTGGGTTTTCGTAGTTTTCTGTTGTGCTCTCGATGCTTCCCAGGTCGCTGAACCCGCTGTCGACGACCTGCTGTGAATGGTCCGAAACAGAGGGGACATCCATCATAGGGCTAGTCTCCATGTTTTGTAGAGATGGCATTGAGATGGCACCCTGGTCGGGGCTGATCTGCGCGTAGCTGCTCTCCAAGACGGAAACGGCAGGGCTGCTGACGGAGCGAACAGATTGACTGGGGTGAGAGTGGACCGAGGACATGGGACTGCTGTGATTCGACTGCTGACAGTCGTCCAGGGGCGCCATCTGGGGGCTTTGGTCTATATGAGTGTATCTCTGCAGGCTCCGGCAAGCCTCCTGTGTTTCCGCACAGTCCTGGAAATGGCTGTCCTGTTCAGCCTCTTGGGTAAGTGACTGGACTGCCTGCACTGTCTCTGTATCGATCTCGTGGCAGGAAGCATGAGTGCCCTTTCTTACCACCAATCCCAGGGACTCGCTCTCCTTTTGGTGTAGTTCACGATTGTGCTCTTCATCAGACTCTGAATCGACAGGATGCTCAGAGTCAGCTGTGACCTCCTGAATGTCCTTGTTGGCAGTGGGAGGGAGCTCTCCATCACAGCTCGGAGCTGGGTCGTCCTGACACGGTTCCTGGCCGTTTAGATCGTTTGGATCTAAAAAAGGTTCTTTGTATTCTTCCTGATCTTTTAAAGTGTCCTGCACTTTCCTGTCCTTTTCGATATCAGTGGAATCGACGTGGCCATCATCTTCATCATCAGCGTCATGATCTTCGACATGCACCGGCTCCTCCTCCTCCTCATCATCTTCGTCAATCTCATCCATTCCTGTGCTGTGCTCCTGCTCGTCAACCAGGCGCTTGCCTTCATCCTTATCATCTACTGCATTGTCAGCATCCTCTTGGCTTTCATCGTGGCTGAAGGAATCGTCAGGAGAACCCAGTTTGTCAAAAAACTGGTCCTGTTTCTTGGGGGTTGAAACCTCAGGAGCTTGGGCGTCTGAGAGAAAAGTCTCCATTTCCGTATCCTGAGGCTCCACATCTTTTCCAGGCTCGCAGTCCTCCTCTGTGATTGCAGGAGCCTTCTCTGGACTCTCCTTCGGTTCTTCAATTGGGATCTGGTGGTCGGCCTCCATAGGCGTTTCGGGTGGAGTGTAGAGATTCAGCTTAAAGCCCATCTTTTGCTCCCTCTTAAGCCTCCATTTTGGGGGCCCCCGCTTAACCCCTTTGGGCCACCCTTTCTTGCGCTTGGCAGGCCGAGGATTGTCCTCCTTCATCAAAACTACATGGAAATGGGGAGGTGGGGGAGGGGAGGGAGTAAAGTGAAGTGAATCGAAGCTCACAAAGATTTCATTCAATACCTACAAGGAGAGAAAATATCTACGTGCAAAAACATCTCGAAATCAACTAAATCTACATATCATTTGTGACTGAAATGTCTCGCAGCCCCAAAATCAAAGGGAATTTGAAAGGATCAAGTACTATGATAGTGTCAGAGATACGACTCATTCAGGAACAACACTTAAAACCTACATTCTTCAGAATGCGGTAAAAAAAATAAAAAGATGGCTGTACAGACATAAGAGGCTACGCTACCTTTAAGGTGTCCTTCCTCCACAGCCTCCTTTTGGTATTTGTGATTGTCTTTCTCTATGTCCTTCATGGCTCTCTGCCTGTCCCAGCGGTGAGCCATCGTCTTTCTGACCAACTTAGACTCTTCCTCCTCTTCATCCTCCTCCTCCTCCTCCTCCTCCTCCTCGGTCTCTCCATTTCTACCGGTGCGCTCCAGAAGAGGCATGGGCCTCTCGTCTTCAGAGTTCTCAAAGGGCTCATTGAGCACCTCCGTTGTCTCGGAGATCGTTTCTGTTGTCACGCTGCTGTTGATCCTTTTCCTCTTCCTCCCTCTCTTGCGCCTGAGGATGGGTCTCTAAACAGAGACACACACAAAGCCTTCATGTTCTGATACCATCAAATTCCCACTGGCATTATTTAGAGCAAAAATGGGGGAAACACCCCAGAAACAATGACATACATCTGTTCACAAACCACTGCAATCTCTAATACAGCTTGCTCTTGAATTTATATGCATTTTGCGCCAGAGGTCATGCTACCCTAAACTGATCATGCCAGCAGGGCAAGCCACCATTTTCACCCTTCTGGACCCAAGTTACAACCTTTAAATACTGACATTAAAATTATGAGAAGTAAAAACACGCCTTTATCCCTTGTGTATTTTACTTCTTCCATTCTAAATTCTACATTCTATAGAATTTAACCTCATTTTGAAAATGAACTGGGGTAACTTCGACCCAAAAAATAAAACAGGGGTTAAAAGCTGTCCATTTTACAAGAAAAGCTGCAGTCCCACACTGCCTTTGAAGCCATCCACTACAGAAATATTGGACAGAAAAGATAATTAAGACCACAGGCTTTTCTATGTTCATTGCTCTGATACAGACTTTTGTCAGTTTTTCCATTATGCCAGATTATTCTTCCAAACACTCTATTAACACAAAAGCTTGTATTTTATCTTAATATGGTACAAATACCTGCAGGTGTGACATTTTACTGTAATAATATTTAGAATCACAAGAGGGCAGTACTACATGTTTCTTACATAATGTTAGCAACTGGAATCAAGAGGGATAAGTTGTTTTCACAGTCTATCATATACAGAAGATCACAAATGGTCTTGATAGGATCAGAGCAATTAGAACTTTCGTGCCTTAACTACCAAACTAAGTTTATGACAACAGAGTAACATAAATGTCCTAAATGCAACACCGACAACACTAGTCAGATTGGGAGCAGACTAGAAACAACGAAAGCCAACCAACTAAAAAAAAAAAATAAAAAAAATAAAAACCTAAAATACCTGATAAAAAAATCAGACAATCCATATGTGACCTTTTGCACCAAGCTGGGAAATTGATCACCACTCAAGCAACAGGCAAAGGGTCTCCCTTCTCACCTTCCTTTTGGCTCCAAGCATAGCCTGAGCTTTTGTGAGGATGGGTGGGGAGAGGTCAGAGTCCCCGTCCTCCTCACTGTAATCGTCACTCTCCCGCACGGCCCCTGCCGCTACGCTGAACGCACGGTCTGGTGACTTCCAGGGTGGGTTTTTGCTGAGCACCTTTGAGGACGGCTGTCTGCTCGAGTGACTTAATGAGCAAGGCTCTCGATCCTCCTTCTCCCAGCAGCTGGCCTGCTCCAAACGCTCGGCCTACATAAAAACACAAAAGGGGAGAATTAGATTTAAGAGGTATGGCCAGACACTAAAGAAAGGGTACTGACATAGTACACAGTCAAAGTGCCATAAAAATGCCATTAATTACAAATCGATAAGGCAGAGAAAGAATGAGCCGTTTAAGATGTCACAGGCCATACCCACACAAACAGAACATTTTCTCAATCTACATAATCTAAAAGAATGTAATCCTTAAAAATGCACGACACTATGATTCCATGTCACATAGAACTGTACAAAACAGAGGGACAATTTAATGTGGATTCACATACTGTAAATCACAGGTCCAGAAATATTAAATTTAACTCAACTGCAATATGTCATTGCATGACCTAAATCGATGACATACCTTTTTCATACAGCAGCCCAAGTATTGACATATGATTTGACAATGTTAACTACAGTAACAAAGTACAAAATCCAGGTTTAAGGCCTGCCATTACATTTAGACTTAAAATTCCGGCATGGTTGTTTAAAGTTAAAGTGGCATCCGTTTGTAGGTTTTGATACATGCACATCCAAATCATGAACTGGATGATAATGTGCAATACCTAAGGAACCCATGAATTAGACAAAAACAGGCATTAACGCATTTTAACAATATCGATGAAAAACTATCAAATAGTAAAATCTACCTCAATGTGAATTTAAAAGGCAAGAGCTGACGGCAGACAGGTATAAGTGTATTTAACCCATCTCTCACGACAGCACTGAGACCAGCTCGCTGCAAAAGTACGTAGCCTAATTATCACCAGGCGCTATTTCCCTGGAGCCCCGTAACTCATTAATCCTTTAGGTTAGTGGCCACTCGCAAAAGGGGAGCAAGGAGACACACCTCCATCTCGGCCTCGCGCTCCTCCTCAGACAGCACCATGTTGAAGGTCATGACTGGAGACCACCGGAGACAGTCGGGATCCACTTCGTTCCGGCGGGGGTTTGCCTTCAACCTCGTCATGTGCTTCTGGATCAGCGTCTCCCTCCGTACGATGACGAATCTAGACCAAAGTCAACAATACATGATCATTAAAAACTAATGCTGCGGATGTTCACATTCAGCAAACATTTTATTGTCCAAAAAAAGCCTTGACATTAGCAGTCACCTTCATTTCTGCCCAAAAACACAGAAGTCTTGATTACCTACTATGACAAGCGGCCATCTGCATTTTAGTATTCCTTAAAGAACCCGCAAACACAAGGTCGTAGTTACTCCTATACATCATGCAAGCCTAATAAGTTAAGTTAAATGGGCAAACATTTCAATTGGACTGACTTCTAAAGGTTCCAAAGGAGGAGAATAATAAGGAAAAAGGGAAGCTAGGTTTTGGACTGGTGACATTGGTCTGTGGTGGGAAGGCAAGGAATGTCTTTACAAAAAACCACAGCGGAAAATTTATCAAGCCCTGGCTGGAGATAATGGGCATAAACTGCACATCGACTCACCTGCCATCCTGCCTGTCAATCATGTTGAGGTGCTGCAGAGTTGAGGCAATGTCATGTGGACACATGCCAGTAGCTCTGCTTATTCCCTTAATACTGATGTGTTTATCTGGGTGGTTATAAAGGTACTCTAGTATGACACTTTTCCAATATGCCAAGTAGGATAAGCGGCCCAGATCTGACAGCGGCTTCTCGGGGGAGCCAGCTTGTCCTTCTTGCCTCGACAGTAGGTAACCTAGAAAAACGAAACAAAGCAGAGTATTAAGTTAAGCTAAGCGTTGCCATTTCTAGTGGGTTGTTTCCTGTGAAACCGGCTCTATGGAGGCGGGGTGGGGCAGGCTGAGGTACTATTTGTAAGTGCTCCGTTGCCACCTTCAAAAGAGCCTAAAAGAGGTGAGACAATCTATTTTTCACTCCTTCAACCCCTGTCAAATTCCACGAAACATGCTGGCAAGGGCAACTGGGAAGGTTGGGGGCAAGCAATGCAGCGGAACAAATGGAAAGAAGCAGCTGGGTGTCACCGCTCACAAGAAGCTGAACCGATAAACTGGGGGAAAAAGGCGGCAGGAAAAGGCGCTGCTATCAGTAATTAGTCTTACAGCAGCCCATCCATTACGAGAGGTACGAAATTAAGCCGTACGGCTTTTAAGGGCTCACACTAGTGAGAACACCTACGGTAATCACTGGGAGGGCAAGAACACCTACAGAAAAATCCAGCTGAACAGGGTACGTCATTTACAGTGAGCATATGCAACTATAAAAAGCTACAAATAAAAGGAAAGCAAAAAAAAAAAACATCATGCCAAACTGCAAAAGACAAAGGGTCATAAAATAGTAATTTCTAGAAATTCCTTGGGCGTGACAAATGACACTGCAGTGCGTTAAGCACAGGCTGTGTTACTGCTTTTCAGTTCTTGTGGTTTAATGGAGGCTCAATGTTAGAAAAGAATTTTTGTAAAGGACAGTTAAGTTACTGCTTTATGACTCATCGCCAGGATTTTTACTGCAGGCGCTGTCAGCCTAGCGATACTAAATAAATAAAAAAATAAACCACCAGAGGGCCATTAACTCGGTCACATTTCATCTCTAACAAGAGGCAAACAATGCAATTATTATACTTGAATATGATTGTATGATTCCAAATGTTCCTCAGGTTTTAAAAGAGGCGGTTTGACACGAGAAGTTAAGAATCGTGTTTGGGGGGGGGGGGAAACAAGGGGGGGGGGGGCTGTTGTTCAAAGCCACATTTCATTACCAACAATTGTAGTTTTACTTTTCCTGCAATAAAAAGAATGAGAGAGAGAGAGAGAAAGTGAAATAAATAGCCCACAGCTGCTACCACGTATAGCCCCCTTTTTCCAATAAACACCTCTAAAAGCTGAGGATCAGGGTCCTCAGTGCCCACTGACACTGAGATCTTCCTCCCACTTTCATTATGATAGATCCCACATACGCACAGCCTGAACAGCTAGTCACCTCCTGGGAAAGCAGTGCCCTGAACCAACAAATGGGGTTCTCTCTCTCTCTCACACACACTCACACACACACAAGGCCTCTGACAGACATGCTATGCCCCCCCCCAACATAAATAAAATAAACCCTTGTCAAGCCATCCCTTTTGACTTCCAAGAGGTGAGGTTTTAAACCCGTTACACAACAGCAAATGACGACGGCCAAACAAAATTCAATCCCACGTCGAGCGATTTGTTAAAAATTACCCCACGCAGTGGCATGTGCCGCTGGTGTGCAGAAATACACGCAAGGCTAATCGCCCGACCTCTGCGAAAACCAGAAAGAGGAGAAGAGGGGAAAAAAGAAAAGGACGGGAGCAGGATGGACTCTCGTTAAGACTAGCGTGGACCAACCCACACCCCACATGGCCCACCGCTGTGCTTAGCAACTTACTGAAGTCGATGAGAAAGCGACCGTAGCCCTGCCTCTGGTACTGAGGCATAATCATTATGCATGAGACATTGTACTTCTGCTGGCACAGCTTCTCCTGGGGGAAGGGGAAACAGATCAAGGATGTCAACGCTATGCTGAAGCCGGCAATTCACCACACCTGCCACCAGCACAGGCCCAAAACATGGGAGACTGCACATGTAGCAGGAGATGACATTATAATACCATAATCACACATAAATATAAACATATTCCTTCAAATACGTCATGTAACTGCCAATATTTATTTATTTTTTTAAAAGCACGGATTTGCCCGTTTGAAATGGGAATTCCAAAAATCTTGTTGTTATTTGATATGCTGCGAAAACCATGCCGGTTTCATTTTCTTGGTAGTAAAATAAGGATTGGTGTGTCAGGGATGGTGGTTAGCAGTATCACAGAATTCCCAGGCAGTATGACATCAATGTAACCAGGGTTCTAGGAAAAATACAGGAATGGATATCTGAGATGGGTCATCATTTTGGGGGGCGAATACGTAAAGGCAAAAAAGTCCATTGGTATATTGTTGATTTTCTTTTTAAAATGAATGCTAAACAGACTTCTGACACCAAGGATAACAGAAATGTCCCTTGGCAACAGCACATTTTTAAAGGTTTACTCTGCAAAGAGCCAGCTCTCTGGTCAAGGAAAGTGAAATATGATTTCCATTTGATATGTAGGACATTGCAGGAAGAAGAAAAAAAAAAAAAAAAAAAAAATTGGATGGAATCTCTTTAAATACAGAGCACCTTGTTCCGCAAACCACATTCTCCCCATCTGAAACGGAAATTACCGTTACACCCCCTACAGCCCGAACAGCGCTAGCATAATGAATAATGAGAAATATATTAAAAAAAAAAAAAAAATAACTTACCTTTGAAAAGTACCCCACAAGATGGCATCCCTTTTCATCATTTCTTGTAAGTATATAAAAAAGGAAAGGCTCAACGTCATAGTAAAGCGTTTTGTGGTCCAGAAAGAGTTTAGCCAGCAAGCAGAGGTTTTGGCAGAATATTTTGCTTATATTACCATCAACCTGAAAGGAAAGATTTAAAGCAAAAGGCTTCACTCAGCATTGTCTCCATGTCAAGTACAAATTACATAACAAAAACCAGTCTATGGCTATAACCAAGTTTCCACTTTCAAAAAAAGATGCATTTAAACTATTTACAGCAAATCGAATTATCTCGGCAAGACAAAGCAAGATGTGGGTCCAAACATTATGTTTAAATTTTGACAGTGCTTGGGGACTTTGGGGGCGGGGGCGGGGGGAGGTGGGGGAGTTGAGCTTACAGCTCACGCCGAGATCACGTCCTCTACGGACTGTGAATCAACAGAACGCGTGTAGCACAGCTCTGTCGGAGGAGACCGGGGCGTAAATCATTCAGTGCATCTCTGCTGGCTGCCGCAAAAGCGGCAGGGAGGAGGAGAGAGGGGTGACTACATTGAGGCTGCAGGTCACCGGCGGCAAGGAGTAAGAAATGCAGCTCGGTCAGATCAGTGACAGCTCGACCACATGTCACACGCAGCAAGTAACAAGTTCAATGGTTTTCACAGGAAGGGGGGACAATCTATTCAGCTGCAGACCTGGAAATAGTGAACTGTGGGGAAATACCAGGGTGGATTAACTCGCAAAAATAAATGTGATTATCTAATTGCTTAAATACATATGGGTGAGGCACAGCAATCTCATCTTTTGAATAACCAATCTTGAGTGACTAAAGGGAAAAAAAATGGCTACTGACCTCAAAAACAGACAAGTCATCCTTTCGGTATATCTCATTGGCCGGTGGGTGAAACCATCCACACTTCTTCGAATGCCGCTGGAGAATATTCTTGCTCCTCATGTACTTCAAGCAGAACTCACAGAGATACAGCTTGTGTAATCTGCGGAGCAGAATGGGAGGCCGTCACACTCGGCCGGACGTCGGCTTGGCAGACAGAACTAGGCTACCGGTGATTCATACCTTGAATATTCGGGCGGGTATGGCGAAGAGTACCAGGTCTGGATCTCGTACTTCCCAAAGTCAATGACTGCGGGGTACCGCCCAGAACCTGTCGTGTTTGCGCTCCCTGTTTTCTGCAAGGGTACAGAATAATAGTATGTCATTGTATAAGTGCAGGCTTAAAGGCAGGGGGGAGGGAAGGACTGAAATCTTCCAGAAAAACAACATCTAAAACCTTATAAACTGCAGCATGTTGAAGGGCAGAACACCGATTACGGTCTGTGAGCTGTAAGAACCACGTTGTACTTCAAGCACTCATTTCATCAGGGTCCTGATGCTTTAACATTTAAGTAAAGCAATATAATTCTGTGCACCGATGGGAGAAGCCTGGAGTAATTCAGACACAAAATGAGCCTCCTCACCTGCGTCGAGAGCTCCTGCACTTGCTTAAAAATCTCTAAATCCTCTTGTGTAACGTGCTCCTTTGAAACTGCCGCACTCAAGTCTGGAGTCTCCTGCTTTACTTTCCTGATGCCTTCATTTTCTGAATCATTCACAAAAAAAATTCGCATTTTAGACATGGATACAGGAACAGTGCATACACACAGTAATACCATATCAAAGCATAATACCTTGATAAAACTGCCCTAAAACCTTAAAATACCCATTTAAGGGCTACTGACAAAGCTCATACAAGATGTCCCTTGGGTTCTCCTAGGAGTAAATACCTGTCATTATGTTCTCCAGAAATATCTACCAGCTTCTAAATCTAGCTTCTCTTTCAAACATTTTATCATTAACATGCTTCAACTCATTTTCACAGCAATGGAATCACTGCATTACCAGCTTGATTATAACACCTACAAATATAGTAAATAGAAACAAGACACTTAAATGCACAAAATGTATGCAAACAAAGCAAATCAATGCCAACCTGTGCTGCACCTTCGATTACTGAATTGATTCTTTCACACACTAGCTTAGCATACATATCCATTTTCACTCTAATCAGGAATGTTGTGATGTTAGTATAACTGAAGAAATAATTTTACATCATTTTCCAATTAGAATGAAATAAAAGCTCTGCCAAAAAGGTCAACACTCAAGTTAATGGACCACCACATAATAGCTTTCATGTTCTTAACCATTCCTCATATAACAGTATTTAATTAGATCAAGTAATAAAGCAGATAATAAACAAAGGAAAATGGTGTTTTGTCTCTAACCCTCACTTTTGGCTGTAAAGAAGCAGAAAAGGTTCTTCACAGAAGAGCCCGAGGCATTCAGTCACTCAATTATGAGATGAAATGATTCACTTGCCGCTCTTGTGACAGTATTTGAACAGGAAAGCTATTATACAGCAGGAGAAGCTACTTTACAGTAGCTGCTGTTAAAACAAAATCACAAACACATCTGACAGACATTAAAATGATCATATTTAAAATGTGCCAATGGCCCAGGATTTCAATTTCATCACAAATTACACACAGAATAAGCAAACCCTTATCTTTAACCCGATAAACCACAAGCTAAAGGCTTTTTAAAAAAAAAAAAAAGCCCCTTTTCCCACATTTAGGCAGGGTGGCTTACAAAGGGGTAAACACAAGGGGGGGTTGAGTGTAAAGAAAAAAAAAAAAAAATCTATTACAAATTAGCACAAGAGCCACAATTCATCACGAATGGGCGAGTTGATCAGCGGCATTCAGCTGCGCAGATTTTTGTGGTGAAATCGAGTTAAGAGACAAGGCTCGTGGAAAAAGGGAGGCCACTAGGAGGCAATGGGCATGGGCACGTCATAGCAGTGAGATGGGGACAGGAACAGAGTGGGGGGGGGGGGGGAGCAGAATGAGGACAGGCCACCATGCGCAATGACAAATCTGCAAGCAGGTGTGGGAGCGTGCCCTAAAGAGGCTACAGACACACAGAGCAACACACAAAAGGGAAAAAGAAAAAAAATAAGTAGAAAATCAAAACGAGGCAGTGCCAGGATTAGTCAAAGGACAGGCTACATGTTAATCAGCAAGGAGGAGCCGCAAATGTGCTTTTAACTACTTTCCGATAGTTTAGTTAGAAAACAATGGGGAGGGGAGATGAATGGCAGAAGCTCAATGTTACAATGTGTCTTTGCTGGACGAGACGCAGGTTTGGCTGGAGTGTGGAGCCTTTTGCTTACCATCAGTGTGCTCAGGCTTATTCCTTCCATCTGTCAAGCCCCCCTTCCCTGGAGAGGGGGTACCCTTCTGAGGGGTCACTTTATATTTTAACCTGCCTAGCATCCTGTGCTTTCTGAGGAAGGACGGTCGCCTGAAATGACCAGCCGCCTTAAAGGGGCGTCCTCTCAGCAGGCCCCACCCGGAGAGGGGAGAGGGGTGGGCCGCCACCCTATTCTTAATGTCTTTCTTTCCGTGGAGCTGGGGGCAAGACTTTGCCGTGGAAGACAAATCCGGCTTACGGCGCGTGCGCTTAGGTGGGGCGTAACTAGGGAGTCCCTTTTTCCGAGATTGTCCCTGAGTGGCATAGATATGAGAGAGTCCATCGAAAAGTCCCTTAAGTTGGCTGTTATTGGAGAGGCTACTAAAGGAGGGCGCACTAGACTGGCTCGAAGAACTCTGGGGAGAGTTAGCCAAGGTGGAACTGTTGGATTTCTGAGAAGTGGGGCTCTGTCCAGGTAATGGAGGACCGGGCGGGAGTGCACTGAGGGGGGTGGTGGTGGTGGTGGTGGTGGTTGTTAGCTTTTGGGTGTTGCCAGGGGCCACCATGCAGGAATGAGGAGCGCACGGGGGTTTCTGAAGGCCCCGCTTCCTTGGGCGACCCTGCCTCGATGGGTCTACCGCCTCACCCCGTGACCGGCGGCCGACCGGCGACGGCGTGAAAAATTTCGAAAGCCCATCGATAAGACCTTTGGTTTTCTTGTTAACAGTGAGTTTGGGGGAGGTGGATGTGGACGTGAAACACGCGGGGGTGGGGGTGGGGGTGGTGGTGGTGAATTTGGTGGCGTCATCAGCCCAACAGGGGTCTGTAAGAGCCAGCTCCCTGTGTCTTGCGTCCGTCACAGATGCAGCATGACCAGATGAACGTGTGGTACAGACGGTAATCTTTTGACCCCTACCAGGTGACCCCCTTCCAGCCAGTGCTATCATGGAACCGCCTCCACTGGTTACAGACCTAAAGGTAGGCGAAACGGTAAGAGCCGGTTATATAAGGTTCGTCAGTGTCAAAATCAAAATTTAAACCAAGGATAGCTTAAACAGAATACCAAGCATTTATCATATAATGAAAATGCCTATGGAAGTCTTTCTCCAACAGTTGCATTAACTTGCCCTTTAAAGGCAGAGGTCAGGCTTACATGCAGACAGCACGGACAGTCACCACATTAGGAGGAAACTTAAAATGCAGAGCATGTTCGCAGAACATGAGGAACTCTGAGCGATATTCAGACAGTGGCTGGTCAGATGCTTAAATCCAACGCAGTAGGACCTCTCAGTATGATAAAGGTGCTTGGAGCACTGAGGGACCAGAAATAACTGATCTGACATACAGCAAAAAAAAATCTAAACCTGCAGGAAAATACTGAACTTTTTTTACATTTTATATCTGAGGTGAAAGTTGATACAGTACTAACTTCAAAAGACTTTTGGAAACAGACTTCAGAAAAAATAAAATGGCATCAATCTTCAACCAATATAAAAAGATATATAAATAAAATTTACGCACTTCAGATTCATAAAGAAACAAAATATCTTTCTGCACAAATGGTATCAAATGCAGGCTAACATACATGGTACACTGTTTGGGCTTTTTTTTGGGTCTTCCTAATGGCTTTGCATATCGACGTTTGATCTGGGCGGCTCTCTTATGCAGCAATCGCTTTCTCTTTTCCTTTGGCCTACACACTTGGCAGATCCACATTCCTGGAGGATGTCCAAGCAGAAAGAGCATTTGATTGGTCAATCAATTCAAAAGGACACATTCATTTGAAATACTCCAGAGTAATGCACACAATTTAAACACCTTCATTTTCGCCCACAATTCACATCTCGGGGAAAACGGAAATCAATTAGAAAAAAACAGATACGTTTTCAGGAAAATAGATGGAGAAAAGTAATAACACGGTAGTAAGTATATGAGCCGATATTTTCACATTTTCGCAAGCTTTACGAGCACAGCTGTCAGGCCTGGTACCGTACTGTAAGGCAAATCGATATAACATTTTAACACTGAACGGAGGGGGTGTGGGGCGGATGGATTGATGATCTTACCTTTTGGCATTCTTGAAAGTGGTGGGTCACAGCACTCCATATGGAAACCCCGATCACAAGAATCGCAGAATAGCATGTCATCCTGGAAGAATCAGTTCACATTTTCTGTTTTTATCCCTGACTTTCACCTCATTTTACACGGCGACCTTGCTTTCGGCTTCCTCGCTGACACAACCGACACGGCCTCCTCCGAGTCACGCATGCAGTAAAGAAATAAAATCCCGGCCGATTCGGTCTCCCTCACTGGAAATACGCCAACTCGCCTCACCGCTAGGGGCTCCCAGCACTTAGTAAGTGATTGCCACCATCTAAAATTCCCTCATCTAGCCTCTATATTTCAGTCTAAGCACAGCTTGAGCACCAACTTGCAAGACGGTCTGGTTTACATGTTATATTGTGTTCCAGTGTTCTCCGTGCATACATCTCATAACATACGACAATAACAGCAGATCATGAAGTTCACCCTCCCAGTAAATGTTCCAGGAACTAAATGGCAGAGCTACCTCTTTCCAAATAGGATCACTGGATTCAAATTGTCCATATACAAGGTATGAAAGTTTCTGCTGTTAGAATGCGCAAATTACACTTGGGGGAGCAAAATCAAGTTATTTTTTTTTTATCAAAAATTACTTACAGCATTTTTCCCTTGGATTTGACAGGAACTACACGTTTTGCATTCAATACATTGCCATCGCAGTGCCTTTACATTCGTGGTCAGCTCTGGAGAGAACTTCAGACAGGATGGATGTCCTTAAAGAAAATCAAGGTAAAAACACTTTGTAAATCATATTTACTGCATAATACAAAAACCTGTTAGCACACGCAACATCCAGCCTCCTGAGCTAACATTTCAAAGAATTCAAAGTTGGAGCCACCATCAACTTAATAGTTTGCAGGATTAAAAAAAAAATGATTCCAAATGGCGGCAAATGACGGATGCAGAATTAACACAAGACACAACATTGCATCAACAATGTTATTTTTATGCTGAACGCAGTTCCAAAACACAATACATTTAACCTTAATGAGTGACTGGTGAACAATAGTTTGAACTATTCCTATCCTATAGGAAGCATTTATTTGTACATTACGATAAGCCATGAAAGTCATGGTGGGAGAAGAAAGACTACATTCATTTCTCTTCCTGTCAGTCTCATAACTGGTGCTTTTCAGTGGGGGGGGGGGGGCATTTCGGCACACTCTGAACGATGGAGTGAAACCCGTCTCCTTAGTCAATTTCAGCCAATAAGAATGTCACTAGGAAAGCGATTACTCTTGGCATTTCAAATAATTGTTTGACTCAAATTACTACTTTGAAGAGGTAACTTAATGGAAAGCTGCCAGCTGTGTCCAGAAGAGAGAAAAGTGTGGAAAAATGCCACCACCAAGACAAGAGGCCAATCTATACGCCACTTTTCCATAATGCTGCTCAGCTCTGTTGCACCTCTGTACTGACATGCCGAGTAACATCAACCTGCTAAAATAAGCTGAACCTGGGAATACATCCTACCAAACACCATCAGGAGTCATCTGCAAATGTAAAGTTATGTAAAATAGCAGCAGAAAGTAACAACTGTGCAAAGGGGTGACAAAAAGATTACATATGCACCCTGGTTTGGTCTTCAAATATTTCATACACCTGCAGCACCCAACAAGTATGAAAATACTATGTTCAAAATGTGTATTGGGTAGCACTAATCACCAAAACAGAGGCACCAATCACACAGTCAAAAACAGTTTTACAGGTAGCACCTGCAGAGATTTTCCAGGGTGGGAGAACAACTGCTTTTATTAACTAAGCAAAAAACATATGTGCAAATGAAATACAACATCTTTTTAATAACAAGAAACACACACACATACACACACACACACACACACGTATACACATATATATACACACACACATATATACACACACACATATATACATATACACATATATACATAGATATATGGATTTACACACGGTGGATGAATTCAC
>JAAGVU020000041.1:7528209-7561261 GCA_011763525.2 Mormyrus iriodes | reverse complement strand
ATATATACACACACACATATATACATATACACATATATACATAGATATATGGATTTACACACGGTGGATGAATTCACAAAAGCCTCAAACAGCATTTGAAATCTCATCACGTGATGCCTTGCACCTCTGCAGAAGCGCAACACAGTGAAAAAGGGACCTCACGCCTTTCTAATCACCTCTGCCACAGGGGTGTGGCCTCACTCAGAGGGGCGCAGGACGACTGCCTTCAGCTAAATACTTCCTCCACATTACTGTGTACTAAGGTTGACCAATTCTTCTGGATTGATACATGGACTAGAATGTCACTCACCAATACTGTTGATGTGCATGTTTAACAAGTGCAAATTAAAATTTTTTATTTGTTTTTTTTTAAAGCAGCATCCTGTTCCTGAGTTGGGGCCAAAATACAGCCCCTCCCCAGGTTACGATGGGGTTATGTTCCGATAAACCTATCGTAAGGCAAAAACGCTTTTTAATACAGTACACCTAACAAACAGTCTAGCCTAGCCTACCTTAAACATGCTTAGAACACTTACATTACCCTACAGTTGGGCAAAATCATAAACACAAAGCCTAACATTAAAAAAAAAAAAAAATTAAAAAAAAAAAAAAAGTGTTGACTCTCTCCTGTAATTTATTGTATAATGTACTGAAAGTGAAAAACATTCACCCATCATAAAGTCAAAATATCGCAACACGGACTATAACACCGGGATGTGTCTGTCCACTATTAGAAATGCCTTCAATAAGAAACCCATAAGCTTTCCCAGCTCTGAAATGACATCACACCAAGCCACGTCACATCGCTGGCAAGCCTGATGCCCTGGCATCGACGCCTCCATCGCTACGGCACAGAGGCACCCAGGAGACTCACCGCTGCTCCCACAGTCTGCGCAGGACAGCAACTCCTCTGGCCTCTTCTCGCGGTTGGACTCCTTCGTGCCCAGACAAAAGCTGCATATCGGGATGGGGTCGGCACGCGGCTGGTGGCCACACAGCACAGGGGAGAGACAGAAAGCAAGCAAAAGAGAAAGGATCACAATGAGCAGTGGGGAGTGTAAAGTACCACACAGACAGGATTAGTCACCATTTTCTGCTATTAATTATCTGGGCTGCAAGCTTGAGTTTGCAGCTGTCGCATTAGGAGAATTGCAGGTAAGTGCTGAAAAAAGGAAGAGAAACTGTATGAAACAAAGGAACATCAAAACCCAAATGACAACCTAATCTTTTACAAGATTGGCCAGAAAACATTAATACTCTCATTGATTTTAGTCACCACCTGCAGGTCTAATTACATAAGTGGATTACAACAAAACAGTCTTTAAGATCTGTGAGTCCTTCTGGAGACTTGGGAGGGGCTGTCAGGTGACCAGGGTTGGTATGCTGATTAATTCCACCTGTCCCTCGTTACCAGTGAGGGATATTAATTGGTGAGGCCTGTTTCTCTCTCCCCATTCCTAATAACCAGGAAGAAGCCTCAACCTTGAGAGTCTGTTCAATGACCCCTGACATTTACCAGCTTTTCCTGTCCCCACCCTGTCCACTTGGTGTTCATTTCAGTCCACTCTAGCAGGACAGTTTGTTTTCATAGTTCTGAAGTGTGCGCTGACAGCCCTTTTCCAATGCCACCGTTTCCCCCATAAATAAACATCCCATTCCCCACCCAGTTGCCAGTCACATGGTTTGGTCTACAATCTCAGCCAAAGGCATTTTCACAGTCATATACAACAACTTATTAGATTAGAAGTGGAGTTTAAAAAATAAAAAAAGGTTGCTCAGATGTCTGTTTATAGTTAAAAAATAAATACACTTAATCTTCATCACCAGTTTTTAATAACCTAATCACACCGTTGTTGTATCTCACAGACAGCTAATAAACTGAATGACTCAGAAGGCACGCACGCAGCACCTCAGCATCAGATACACGCTATATCAGCTCGAGCTGATAAAGGGACTGATCAGCCATCAGGAAATCTTTATTGCATCACGTTGTGCTGAAACACCGTGAGACCACAGCATCCTACCAGGTCTTAAAATGTAAAGGAGAACAAAACACAAGTAACAGAGACTCAGTTGTATTCCTTAAAATGAAGAAGCTGATGACCTATGCCAGCTAAGATGCAAGTTCCACATTCACTGTGATGTAATGAAAACCAGACCTGCAAAAGCCATCCATTCTGCTCCTGCCCTAACAGTGGCCCTGTAAGTCACTGATGCTAATTAACAGCGCGTTTCCTTTCAGTAACAGAAAACCAATTCAACAAAATAGCCCGACTTGGATCCAACGTCCATTTACCTGGTTCACTGCATCACTTTATTTTCATTCATTTATTTATGGCCTGTTTTCTGGCTAGACTTGATGGAGTGTAATACAGCCTACAGCTGTGGGCAACGTGTGCTAAACATCATGCTCAATTGGGATCAGGGGATTTGCACCTTAACGCATACAATTCAGTTATAGGGAGAGACCACTGAAAAAACATCAAATAATGAACAGATGAACCACAAGATCTATTATCTGACTACTATAATGACTTATTAAACTGCAGTTAGGGGAACTACACACATCTAGCATTCAGGGCAAGTTAGTGCCTGAGCAATGTTCACATACTGTTCTTATAAAAGATCTATTTAGAATAAATAAATAATGTACCCAAATCCACATTACAAATGCAGTCTGGCTGAGCTTGTATAAATGGCTCAGGCTAGTTATAGCAACTTCCTGAAAGTTATCCATATTCATCATTATCCTTGAGCAGTAAGGCAAGAGAGCCTCATTTATGGGCCCACTTTGTTTATACAAGAATGAATGTATTCCTGTCAAAAGAAATTTTTAGCTTCATGTGTCTGTAACAGCCCGCCTGCGTGCAAACAGTACAAAACCACAGTTTCCTAGCTAAACCTCACCCTGCAGGGTGCACTCGTCCTTTATCACCTTACCAGTAGCCATGCTCACCAGCCATTTATCTATGACTACATTTTTGGTGACAGATAAGGCATTAGCGAAAAGTATCCTAACAGCAAATTCGGAAATGAGCCAGTGGTCAACAGAAAACAAGGGATGCCACAGGAATGCAAAAGAATCACCCGTCCCAAAAATCTGTGAGGCCACATTGACTTTTTCAGATTATTAAACTGCCTATCAGTCCCCCCCCCCCCATTCCCCAGTCTGGAATGACATGGCCTTCTGCTTGCAGATCCATTCCTTTCACCACTACACAGCCTGCTGCCCGAGCTCTCACAAGCAGCTAAAGTCACACGTTTACAAAAGCTCACCGTTCACAAAATTAACCGACTTTTCTAAGTGACTATGAGCTTACAGTCAGTTCCTCTGTCACTGTACACAAAGCCATAAAATGTGCTCAAAACCCAACATGAGTGTTCCGTTATAAAGAGGGACAATTCAATAAAGGCCTGGTAGCTTTCATTTGTTTTAGCTTATTATGCAACTCAAAAGGCGAGTCAGCATTTTTTTAAGACCTGGGAAAACTGGAGATAAGAGCAGCCACAAGAAAATCGCAGCGGCTGCTTCTGCATTTTTGCACTTAAACTTACTTAAGTGTAGCTAAAATGAAAAAGATAAAACTCTTGTTCACAAAGCTACATGGTGCTGCCAAATGCTGTGCAGAAATGTTTTTCAGCTAGGCTACACAAAACTGGTAATTATAACAATTCTTTAAACAAAAATCTGATTCCAATGCTACTTGGAGGAAAACCTCAACTAATCTGCAATGCATGCAATAGCAAAAATTAAAGCCAAACTTCCATGGAATGATTATTTTTTTTTTTTTACTTTCCATAACGCAAAATAAGACCTGTTAAAGAAAAGAAAAATCGCACCATTTTCAGGTGTTAAATGCAGAGCACAAGGCAATGACATGGCAAGATAGCCACAAGCAGAGAACAAAACATCACAGCCTTTCTGGAATGTATAAAGTTGTGCATCTAAAATGACTAGTTGGGTGTATTAGGTAATACACAAAACAAATCATCCTCCGCCCCATCTATACAGGGGAGGAGCCGTTTCACTAAATTACCGTGTCAAAGAAGCTTGCATAACCAAGGTTATTTCAGCACGCGCATATGCAACATATTACCTTTTTAATATGAATGAAGACGACAACTGCTTGTTGCATACTTAATACTGAATGCATCAATATACTTTTAAAAAACCTATAGATGAAATGACTTAACAGCAGTTTAACCAGTCAATTAAGAGTCGGGCGGTTCAGTAAGTCTCCGAGGTTCTTCAAATATCAGCAGTTGCAGGGCACCCGCAGTGAAAAGTGCTCAGCACAGCGAGGGTTTGTCAATGAAATAAACAGCTTGAGATGATCAATCAGTCAGCTGGATGCAGAAAAACTGGAGCCAAAAGGAGCAGTCTACAAGCAGAGGGATTTGCACTCCAGAAGCTGATAATTGCCATTTATAACATAATTAAATAAGTCTAATTAAAATAAATAAATAAAAGCATTAGCAAATTTGCTTTTAAACGCTACCACAAGTTTAATACTTCACACAAAGGCGTCCGTTCCCATTAATGATGAGCAATGTATCGCAGTGTTGGCATTATACATGCACTACTGCATGTCAAGACAAGCAAACCACTGCTGGGCTCACCACTGGTCAAAATGTCTTCTAGCTTGAAGGAGGTTCTTCCTCCAGTTAACAAAAATGTAACAGAAATGGCCTGTTCTTCTAAAGGGAGCCTTATATGTTAAGGAATGTTCACAGATACGGCGCATGCACATTTCAGCCGCCGAGTGAAGTCACACTCTAGACCAACAGCATTTAAGAGGCAGTTAAACTCATCCCTCTACAGTGTGTGAACCACTTACCGTCCTTCGGCTACCTGTCGTGCATCAAACTGAGAAAACGATTCCACTTCCGCTTGTTCGTTAGTCACTGAAACCAGAGCGATCATTTTAAAGCAGGCTAAAGCTCAGCACAAACTTATTACGAGTCCTTTTTTTTTTTGAAGATCTATATCTGTCCCATGTCCCAGTTGCCACAGAGCAAGATTTTAAACTGTCAGGAATGATCCAGGATTAAGTAAGAAAATCAATTTTTGGATCAATCTTACCAAGCCCAGGAGGGGAAGAAAAAAAAAAAAAAATCTAGGATGACCATCTTTTTTCCAAACATTCTGATTTATCAGTGGCATACAAACTGATGCAGACTGCGAGCTTAAAATAGTACAACCACTTAACAGGGGGCTTTGATCCACATCCCACCCCCATTGTTTATAGAACCACCAACCAGTCCATAAACACAATCAATCACAAGATGCAGGACCATCTGCAAGAGGAGACCTTTTCTAACTGCTGAGGGACTGGCACCATACTATCACATGCTCATGTCAATTTAATATACCTCCTAGCAACAGACAAGGTCTATTCCTGGAAACCAGGGGCCTGTAATTAAATAATTCAAAGACAAGGGAATGTCCCGTTTTCATTTGATTACTTAGCCGCTTCCAATGTTAATGCTGAATGAAGAAAAAGAAATGCATTACTGCAGGTGAGCGGTGGCTAAATAGATCAATTACAGATACATATGTGGTCACAGGAAAGTGTCTGTTTAGCATTAGCCTGACTTAATCACCTTAATATGCATGATAATGATCATTTGGAATATTCTTGGTGTTCTGAGTCCGACTATTAAGAACCCACTACGTAACCATTCTGTGTTGACTTGGAACAGAAGGCGCAATATCCCACATGGATTTACACCCTGATAGCACATTATCCATCTTTATAAGTCTGAATTGGAGCCTGACTATCCTATTGATTTGCACATACAAATTAACCTGATCAGTATCAGTGTGCTTCGTGGCTCTGAGATTTCACAAGTCATTAATTATCATTTGTCTATTTACAATCCACATTACTTTTCCCCTGTGCTATATCAAATACTTTCCTTTAAACTCACTGAAGACTGTGGTATAAACCTTCTGCAGTTGCAAACATGTGGTTCTGATGCACTGGTAACTCTAAAACTGCCATTACAGTATGCCTCTGCGTATCAGTGCCACAGCCTGGCATGCCGCCCAGAACACACCCTGCTCCGTGCATCCTAACATTGACTGTAGCTCAGCTGACCCTACCTGTGACCCTAACCATTATTCAAAGTAGATGGTTGAATAGTGTTAAAGGATGACTGTCATATTATAAATGCACAATTCATACCACTGCCAACAGAAACACCCACACAGATTTTTGTGAAATTGCTTTGTTTGATTGGAATCCAAAAAAGGGGAATGGTAATTTAACATTGTCTTTGACGGATCAACACAGTAACCTACTGCAGTGATCGCTAACCATGTGTACAACTTTTGACATAACCAGCAAATGAAACAGGTGAGCCTGGCTGGTAGCAACTCATATGCTGCCAGAGGCCATTTTGGGAGGTCAACTCCAGCATCTACCAACAGAAAAAGCTGGCTTGGCTCAGGGTGTCAAAGCAGAAAAACAAATTCACATTGGGAAGCCTGAATAAATCGATGTTTGGAGCATGTCACAGCAACAGCGTAAAAAGCAACTTTTGTTTAAATTCATTCTTGCGCCCTCACACAGTGTAATTTAACCACAATTTAGCGAATTTTTAGTAACCTGCAGTTTCACAGGTCATACCATTTAAAGTGATTTGCTAAAACGATGACAAAATACTGATTTTAAAAGAAGTCAACCACAGAACTCCATTTTCTGACAGTTAAGAGACTAAAAATGGCATACTTTTGGATAGTTGTACCACTTCCCAGAAAGGGTGAAATCTCAGCTTTAATGACACCAAAAACCAGGGATTGTTTTATTTGGACAGAAGAAAAACACATAAAAAGGCATGTCTGACAATGGCACTGTCGTGAAAGATAAAAAAAAATAATCACCAGTTAAAGTTGTCTCTGACTCTATAAGTGAAGGTATGCTATACTTTTGCATAAATGGCTGCAAAGAATTGAGTACATATTCTTAGACCTGCCATTCAAACTGTAAGCAACATAAATATTTAAAAGCCAGTATAGGGTGGGGATCATATTTTGATAAAATAATGAGCAGAGACAGAGCATTAACTTCATCTTGATCGCTATAAACAGCATGAAACTGGCCACCGTTGTGCTGACTTACCTGAATACAAACTAAATGCCCAGAATGGTGCTAAACAAGCTGAACTTGGGACCACGCAACAGACATAAAATAACAGTGTGTGATCGTTGTGGATAATTACTTGAATCTTCTGTACCAATTCTCCACAATCAGATACTTAACTGAAAGTTTACAGGGACCTTTTTTGCACTCATTGATTGGGAGGGGCCAACACATTCACAATAGACTACCAAACCACAAAAAAGGAAGACTGCTTACTTGCAGATTCCTCATGTAAACCAAGTTAGCTGTATATCTACCAAGCATATAGAGGCTGATTGCTGAAACTAGAAAAAAATAAAATGGGTTTAAATGCTGATAACCACATATGTAGTTATTATTAGTACCTAGGCACAAGAAAAGTACATTACCAAAAATTATGAGAAACAACAGCATGTTGTTAACTACACTAAAATATCTAAATCCATATATTTTTCGAAAAGAATTTAACTACAAAACTATTACCTGACAACTGGACTGTAAAATTGGGGAAAAAATAGTCAACACATGACAGAAAGAGGTATTTTATATACATTTTGTTTTCAGCATTTACATAATGGTATAAATCAGACAAGTCAATTATATATGTTAACATCAACTGTAAAGCTATATTTTTTCTCAGTCAAAAAACCCATAATACTTCCTACTAGTTTTTTTTCCCCCTTAATAAAGTCACAAATTAACACTAAATACAAATCCAAAAATCACACCAGTCTAGCATGGGCTCCCAAGGAAAACCACATTGATCTTGATAGTTTACCAAAGTTCTCTGCCATGAAATTGCAAACATCTTATCTAGTATAAATATTGCTTAACTGAAAAAAAAAAATACTTCTGAAGAAATTAAATGGACCATCTCTACGATTACAAAAAGCAGACAAACAAAACTTTGTGACAAAAAGTGTTCAACACAGAATGCTGATTCAACATCAACGCCAAGAGATGAAGAGGTACAGAACATACCTGGTCTTTCTCATGTGGAAGAAGACTTGCAAGGGGGAGGAATGATGGGGAAGCACTTGTACACCTGGAAGATCCCCTTCCTTCGACACTTCCATAGTTCATCCGGTACAGCGGCCCATTCTTCAGCAGCCTTCCATTGTTAACTGCTCGTTTGGCTGCCAGCCTTAGCCGCTGCTGGAAAGTGGGGTTGCTTACAATGTTCGACAAGTCATCCTGGTTTCTGAGATACCTTTCGATGTTCTTCAAAGAGGAACCAATGGGGTCATCGAGAGCTTCGATAGCTTGCCTCAAGATCTTATTCCAATCTACATAGCGTAGGTCACTTGAGCTCCAATTTGATCCCTTTAGAGACACAGGGAAGCCCCCAGATTTGAGAGGTGCTATCCGCCCTGGATTATCTGGGTCTTTGTAAGACGCACTCCCCTTATTTGTCACCTTGAGAACGGAGCCATCATGGACACTTAATTCCAACTGCTCCAAAACGGTCTCCTTGTCCAGTCCGTGTGATGTTGATACTGCATGACAGATTCTCTCTTCAGATGGTCTCTGCTTTTGCCTTTTGATCTTTTGTATTGCTTCGAGAATCCACTCCGTATATAGTGGGTTTGCAAGTTTTACCATGGTTGAACACTTTGTTTCAGGCAGAGGTGATCCATAGAGATTTCTCTTTCTGTGTTACTAATTAATGGCATCCATACAGTGAAAAGGATTGTAAAAATAAGTGACAAAGCATAGCGTACAGCATTCTTGTAAATCCTGGGAAAAGTCAGCAAGATAAATTTAGCACAGGATATATTTCAAAAATATCCTTAACAAAGTTGACTATCATCACCCAAAAAGCACAAATTCTTTAAAATTCCTCCTGAACTCAGTGGAAACCTAAAAGAATAAAAAGAAATCAATAAAACAAAGGAGAGGTTATTAGAGCAATAAAATATCAGCAATGACAACAATGATGTGCCTCTTTCCACTGTAGATAGTTTGCTTAAACATTCAAAGTAACTGCACACACATTATGGCTGTTCATTAACAAACTGTCAGAACAGATCAAATGAAGCTAGAAATATATCCAACTTTCCTTTGGGAAGCAACAACAAGTTTATTGCAATGTTGTCATCCTACCCCCGCCCATTCCCCTAACCTCTAAATATGGAATTAACATTTATGAATCCTCTCAAATTATACTGAAAGCAATTAGACAGTACTATCATACAGTGTTTAAAATACAATACAGATTAAAGCACCAACATTCCTCTACTGCAAATAATGTTGTCCATTGCACAAAATTTACTGAATCGATTTGTCACCGGAATTTTATATATATAAAAAAAAAAACCCTGTTGGAAGATGAATGGATGGATTTCTAAGCAACATAATTCATGAAGCAGCCAGATTAATAAGCAAATTTATGGAGAGATTATAAGCATGTTCAGGAGTACTGGTTATGGGAAAACCGCAAGCTTATACTACAAGTCTGGACTTGTCTAAAACAAACCATAGACATTGGTCTTCAAGTAGGAGGTAGTCAATGTCAATTTATCAGGTCTTAAAATATACATGTGAAAAATTTTCCATTGGAGACTTTTCCAAAACCACTGTCTCAAAGTGACAATTTCGATCCTGATTTACATTTGGGTTTCACCTGAACAAATTGGGTAGCTTTTATGAAGGGGGAAAAAAGGGGACAGAAACCAACAACCTTCAGGTGACAAGTTCATGATCTAACCCACTAATTGCATCTCTTGATATCGACTGATTTCACAGTAGACATTGGAAGAATCGATTTTTGTCCACATTAAAGTCTCTGCTTAATATGGGTATTCAGTTTATGTTGTTGAATTATAACTGCACATGGCAATTACAAAAAAAAAAAAAGAGAGAGAGAGAGAGAGAGAGAGATCTAACAGGGGAAGGGTACGTGTGGCAACCGAGCAACTGTTTTTGCGTGTATTTTGCGAGTGATTTGAATAAACGCGGAGGCAGCGGAGTAACAGTGCGCAGAGCTACCAGCAGGTGACGTGTATCGGATGGCTCTCTCCCCGGATCCCCGCAACCCCTGTCATCGAGCAAGTTAGCTGGCCAGCAAGCCTCCGCTGATCGCATCAAACTCTGCTCCACACTGCAGCAGCGGGGTCAGCCGAGGATTGCAGTTGGAGACGGCATCCCCAAGCGACCAGTCACATCATGCCATGAAATCCTCACAGTCTTCATATTTTATTATTATTATTATTATTATTATTATTATTATTAATAAATCCTGCCACAACAGCTAAAGAGAAACCTTTAACTGCGCCGATCATATTTATGTAGTTATAGTTCGTGTCATCGACATCGTAGGTTGAGAGTTCTGCTTACTAGGAAATATTCGCTAACCTTTTTCCCCCAAACTCAACTTTTAAACATTACCTACATAGATAAAACAAACTCCCCCTCCGGCGCTAAAAATCGTTTTCACTTAAAAAAAAAAAAAATCCGCTGTCAAAGTTGCTAAAATTAATTGCTGGATACCTAGCTCAGTCAGACGTCAAATAGGAGCTCCAAGATGGCTAGCTAGCCGCCGCTAACTCCGAACTCGCGGCAAACATTTATGACAGCCTCCGAGGGACGCTTGCGGATAATTTATGACGGCGAGTTAATCGTCCAATTAACCTGTGACTTCGGTAAACGAAAGGCAAATCACAAACCTTGACTTCTAGCGTGTGAGTGGCTGAGGGCTGCGCTGTTGCCTGCCGCTGGTGGTACCTAACAGACGCCATTTTGTTACAATGTTGTAGTTTACATGAATCCGACATGACACTGATTACAACCCAATGGAGTCTCATTAAACCTTACCTTCACCGTGATGCGCCCTCCCTCGCAACTTTAATATTGGTTGTAAAGGAAGAAAAATTCGATTTCTGATTTGATAAAGAGCACGTCAATCATCGAAAACAGGCTCTCGCTCCCCCCTAAAAAGAGTTTATTGGCTATTTCGACCTGCTACTGATATTCAATTGCCCCGCCTTTTAAGGTAACTACTTAGCAATTATTATTACCAAGCGCCAGTCACATCCCCTACTACTAAGACCCCCTGCATCTTTCGCATGTTAAGGACGCTAGATCCGTATGAGATTTCCTCCTTATACTTAATAATCGTCCGACTGCATAGGCACCGAGCAAATGTAAGCGGTTATCTTTTGAAGGGTCAATGATTTGGCAAATAGAGCAACACCAGGCAGTACTCCACCTTTCAACAAACTCCTCCTCGAAAGGATTGGTTGACACCGGGGAAGCTAACTAGTTAGCAACGGAGAATGTTACTTCCATCATTTATTTCACGAGTCTGTTAAATCGCTTCTTTAAAATATTTTTATAAAGTTGCCGCTGAGCAGTAAAACTGATCGTGTCACATTCTGTTCAGGAACACGTATGCAAGCAGTTATCCAAGTACATAGTCTTCTTGGATAATTACACAGTTGCAATACGTAGACACATAGCTGTTTAGCAAGCTAGCGGTATTATTTCTCTCGTATAGTATTTTGTTAGCCGACCAAGATAGCCTGCATGTCTGTGTTGGCTTTGCCGTTACATCACACTCCTACAAAATAATAGTTGGGTGGCTGCACGCATTGTGTATTAAGGTAACAACTTAGCGAGACGACCCCGAGGAATCTAAGTGAGTAACAACACTGCGAAATGTAGATTTAAACATGTTCACACAACTTTCCATATCCAAAAATTCTACTGACAGTATTACTGGAAAAAGAGAAAATGCCAGTAATCCAGCTGAATATCCAGTGCTCATCACGCTATTTGCTGGCTCAATAGTTATTTCACGTTACAAATGTCTTTTCCAGCGCGGTTTCATTTTGAACCCAAATACAATTATTTCCGATGCCTAAACGATTAGGTATTTCTTAAATATCGGTCCAGCAACAACGATCGGCTCTATTTAAATGCAAGACAAAAAAGGAAGCCACAACAAGAAAATGCCTGCAGCTAACATTGCTGCTTGCTAGCTTGTTACCTTTTCAAGTTTTTTTTTTTTTCGAGGTTTCTTCTCTCCTCTTCGCAAACGCAGTAATTGAAACGATGAGGAATAATTACAGGAAGGAAATCAATCCCAAGACTTTGTTGTATTTAATAAAGGAACGCACGCGACAGCTCGCGCTCAGGCAGAATAGACCTGATAACAACTAGCTAGCTAGCTAATTGAAAGGTTAATCTACATAGCAGCCTGTGACAAAGTAGTACCCTCCCCCTTCTTCACTCTATCTCAAATGTTTGCAGCCAAGTCTTGCCGCTATATGTACTCATAGGGTGATCATAGGGAAATTATATATTTTTTTCCAGTGAGGAGACCACCGTGAAACGTTGTTGGGTGGAAAAAATAAATAACTAATATACTGATGAGACGCAGAGACAGGTAGTGCGAAGATCTAAAATCTACAGAACCGTTTAAGTCTCCGAAAAAAAATGATACAAATGATTTTAATGAGGGAAATATGTTAAAAATACCTATACTCGTTTCAAATAAAGATTAGATTTAGAGCAGTATCCGTGCGCATTTTCTTACAAGTAAGGCAATAAACAAGTATTTTGGCAGGTTAAAATGATCGGAAGAAACAAAGCAAAATTTAAGATTCAAGAGGACAGTCTCTTTATAGTGACAAATGCATGCGTTTAAGGCGATGCAGATGTTATAAGGATAAGGATATTTTTAAATTACAACAATAAAGGGGTGAGATTTACGTGTCCTTTAGAGAATAGCTTGCTATTTTAAGCATAATCTATACAGCCTTATAATAGACTGTCAGGAACAGGGAAAACGTTCTTTGATTTACATCACACCTACATTCCAAGGTAAACGTTAAACTGTAAGCATGGGGTGGGGGGGATTATTTCTGCTATACTCACTCCAGAGGGATTTGGATCTATTGGGAATGTGCATTGGTACGAAATTTAAACATTATTAATAATTAACAATATGTGTATTAATATTTTGGGAATGTATAACTTAGTGTACATCACTGCCCTATTTTTATGCTTGGAGTGTTCAGAATAAGATGAACTAGAAGCCCATAAGTATATTAATATTACCGCCTTCAAATCATGATAAAACTTAATTTAAAAAGATTCTTACTGTGATAGTAAATCATAGCACTTGACTTCCATTTTGAACGGCTAATGCATCGCTCCTGTTGCTGACCTACCTAAGCAGCTGAAAATTCTGTAAACTCCAAACAAATCGCCTGAACATAGCTTTGTGATAATGAATTCCATGCATATTTTCTGATGAAAAACTTTTAGTCTTTGCGTAATAATGGCTGTTTCTTTTTAGGTATATATATTCCTATGACGTTTCAGAGATTTCAGTGATTATTTTTTTAAAAATGAAATAAGTGAGCTTTCCAGTAGTTCTGGATTAAAAGAGTTTTTTTGACTACTGAACTGGTCTGTTAGTTTTGGTTACAAATAGGTGCTCTACTGTACCAGTAGCTGTACCACCATCTACTGTTTAGTAATGCGGACTAGCTGACGAGGTCAACCTGAAATTCCACTTGGATATCTATTTCCCAAATTGATGTTAATTGGCTACACGGAATGGTGCTTAATAGACCAATACAAATCTGTTATAATAACATCTTCAGAGTTCCATAATACACAAAATCTGAAAATTTTTCGAACTTTACTTTTAATTGAGGTTTATACATGACAGTGCTTCATATCAGTTTAAACTATATTTGAACTATCACTATGATACAAGCATTGATAATATGAATCATTAAAATACAGCATGTAGGACAATCTGAATTGGAGTCCGTTTTCCTAGAAGCAGCACCCTTTTGTAAAAATGGAGAAAAATCAAAGATGTTAAAGGTGACACACTCTTGAGTGTGTAAATTCATTAAGTTTGACATTTGTTGCTGTTAATTGATCACGCTGTTCTCACAGTAGAATTTTCTGTCAGGAGAAATGTATATTATATCTTCTTTTAGTGCGACTGCTGATTTACTACTTAATGTCAACATTGCTTTGATGCTTTTAGCAGAACTAATTAAATTCAAAGCCTTGTGAATCCTTATCAACCACACCAGCCTGTTCCTTTTTGATCTTATGTCATTACATATGAAACCAATAAAAATTTGCAGAACATAATGAAAAACTAGAGAACTTCTTTATACGTTGTGTTAAACACAACGGTTTTCACTTAAAAAAAAAAAAAACTAAACAAAAACTTCCAATGCCAAGTGAAGAAAAACAGTGACAGAACAGGCCTGTGTCTTCATTATGCAGATAAGGCTCTTTAACATGGGGCTGGCCAGGTCCTCCATGACTGCACCAATCCCAGGATAATCAGGCTCATCACCCAGTCATCCCTCCTCCCCAAGTTCCCCCTTCTGCCAACTGCTATACTGGTGCTTAGAACACCAGCACCCATCTAGGGGCAAACCATAGCCAAAATTTGCTCTCACCTTGCTCCCTACTCAGGGAGGAGATGCTGGTCAAGGACCAAAAGCAGTCTGTCATTCTCAAGTTTATATGACTGGGCATTCAGTTACTGAACCAGACTATCAGTCAGCAACCTGGTCTTCTACACCATATATCCAAAACAGTTTCAAGGGGACACTAACAATTGTGATAACGAAATTTAATGAGAAATGTGAAACTGAATGTCCAGAAAAATACAACAAGAGAAAAAATTCAGTCAGCCACTAATTAGTGGTATCCCTTTTACAAAAATAATGAATGTAAGGAAAATGATTCACAGTTTCATTTCAAGCAAAGAATATCTATTCTTTTATGACAGAATTTTGTGAAAAACATGCCCAATTCTACGTGACTGTAAACACTCCCTGTACTTAATCATGGCTCCATCTTTTTTGTGTTTGTGTTTTGCCATCTGTCACCTTGAGTAGCGAATGAACCAGCTGTCATGGAGTGTGATCCGGTCCAATCAGCAATGTGGCCCTTTTCAAAATGCATCTGCGTGAAACCTTAAAAACACTGCTAGAAAAAAGGCTCAAACAAGTTGTTAATTACATCCCCCAACTTTCAAATTCACACAAAGTTTAATTAGCATAATGCTAATAATAAATTATTTTAATTTGTTTTTGTTTAGTATTAACCGGTGCAGGCCGTAAATGTGCTTTGAATTATGACGTGTGTTCTGTTTAAAAAGCTTTAAGACTAAAATTGTTGTAAATATCTTATTTCCTTGGCAATGATTTATGTGTGGTGTAATATATACAAAATGAAATATACGTATTTTGAGTTACCAATCAAATATGGCTAACACTTTATGTGACGGCAAAAATACTTAAACTGAGTTACTACCAAAGTACAAATCATGAACAAATATAGTTGCTACTTAAGATAAAAGATGCGTCACAGTTCAGTAATGATGAACAAACATGTGATCAGTATTTCACTTGTGTTATTCATTACTTGTTCCTTCAGTAGTTCACAAAGGTTTACAGAATTAACAGATATAGTAACAAATATAGTAACTGCTTGAGATAAAAGATGCATCACGATTCATTAATGATGAATTAACATAATATCAGTATGCAACTAAGGCTAGTTTACAATTGTGGCTAATTAATACATAAGTAATAGTATAATACTATATTAATTGTGTGCCGTCAAGTAAAGTGTTACCCGTATATGTCTCTGTCTCTGAACCATGGTGACAAGTGATTGCTAATTATAAATGAGTGAGAAAGGAATCCCATAAACAGGAAGGCGTGTTCTGTGTGGTTGGACACTGGTGTCCATATTACATTTGGACAGGGTATGGGGGCTGGTGTCTTATTTCTAAGAAGGCAGGGCAGGACAGGGCCAGCTTCGAGCCTCCCTCTGATCAATGTCTGCCAATGGCAGCCACACCATACACCGGCCGCGCAGTTGGGGATAAAGGATCAGCCTAATTTTCGGGTCTCTCTAATGATCACCATGAAGAGCAACCACTAATCCCATAACTGAGAAAAACGACCTCCTGCGGGCATGCAATTGAAATCCAGGAACATGCAGCATCCAGTCAGGGGCCCCGCAGAGTCATGGGGAGATTACCGGGCAGCACAGGGGCACCAGTCAGGACCCCCTTCTGCTAATGAGCGCACTAAGCGGCCTGCACTATATGCGGGGACGATACTCATTACCTTTTTGCAAAAGGCCTTTCTGCAGACTACTTGCATTAAATCATGAAAGTAAACAGCCCATTTGGTTACCATTAGTCTATTTTTTTATTCTAGTTTAAGATGGCACATTGTTGAAAAAGAATGTAGTACAAGGGGGA
This sequence comes from Mormyrus iriodes, assembly GCA_011763525.2. Taxonomy (NCBI): domain Eukaryota; kingdom Metazoa; phylum Chordata; class Actinopteri; order Osteoglossiformes; family Mormyridae; genus Mormyrus; species Mormyrus iriodes. The sequence goes on along the minus strand of JAAGVU020000041.1, from coordinate 7,544,878 downwards.
AATCCTGGTTTGAATACAAAACTATGTTTGAGGACCCTTTAAATAATTGGGACCATTCACGTACGTGTTTCCTGTGTTTGTGCCTTAAGAACCAGCTCAACACATCATGGCTGTATGTCTCCCCCCCCCCAAATGTGGTATGAATTATGTATTTGTGTGTATTTGATGGACATTGGTAGAAAAGTCAAATACTGCAGTACAGTATGAAGAGTCACTGAGTTATAATTTTGTTCTTTTTAATTTATCAGCCTTAAGAACACGTGTGAACTTCCAGTTTACGTGGAAAAAGTCGAATCATTTGGCACTGTGGAATTATTATGAAAAATATAAGTAAATGAGCACATTTAAGTCACAGCTAACGTCTCTTTACATTACAAATCCATGAAGCTAGAGACATGTGCACAATATCAACCATATAGAGCTCCTGAAACAGGACAGACTGAACAGAGAATTACAAAATGCTCGAAGCAGATAGCAGGAAAGGGATATACGGGCAAACTTTAAAAAACACAAGTGAGAAAGGCAATAGTCCCATACAACATAGGCTGGACATCAGTGGAAGTCTGGCTTTTCAGGGAACGTGCACCCCACCCTCCTGATGATGACATTAGCTGCGTAGTGTGCGGCGCGGATACACTGTTCCAGAGGCTGGCCCTGGACAAGCTCGGACAGGAAACCTAGAGCGAAATTAAAGCAGGTATGTAGGTAACAGAATGGACATAAATATTACGTAGAACGCTCCCACTAGACTTTCATTTGTGGAACTATTGATTTACATGACATATTTCCAAGGCCTGTTAAAATGCAGTAAACTGTATTCCCGTACTGCAAAAATATTCTCGCGGTAGGCAGGCGAACCAACACGCCGCCCCAAGCTCTAGATACCCCAAGCCCCGTTGGGCTCCAGTTTTGCCAGGAAAATAAAAAATAAATAAATAACTGGCGGCAAATTCATTTTCTGACACTACAAAGCACAGGGCTTCCAACCTCCCTCAGAACGGAAAAGGAGAAAAATCAATACTATGTTTGAGAAAACATGCTTACAGCTTTATTAGGATGTCTTGGTGGTCCTGAAACAGCTACTAAAAAAAAAATGTGGCAACAAATCACCTCTCAGCCCTTGAAGCAACAGAGCTCGGCAAGAGGTGCACTGATAAGATTATTATATGAAACTGCGGGGGATAAGGAGCTGTGACAAACACTGTAAACGTCAATAATTTTATTTTCAAGACCGGCTAATGAGTCTGATAGACTGTGACAGGAAGACTCATCAGCACTGCGTAGCTTGTGAAATAATTAATGCATGTTATCAAATGATGAAACTATAGAAAATTAAACCCTATTACCACTCTCCCCACCCATTACCATCACACATTACTTTTACTCGTTGTCATGAATTCGGCTAGTTACCAGCCCTGCACAATCCGTATCAGTTATGTCAATTATGTTTCCTGAAAGCTAATGATTAGATTAGTTTGGCTACTTTCCTCGCATTAATTCAAACATTTCAATTTGCAAAGAAAAAAAAAACCACGCAAATACTATGTAGCATAGTGCTAGCATGGGCCTCCTTTTTCCGACACGTAGAAATCCAAATTTTCATAATGATGACGAGAAAGGGTGTGAAACTGAAAGTGAAACTTGCCAGTTAGGTGGGGAAGATCTGCTGGTTGTGAAAAAGCATGTCCTGGAAGTGTTTGTTTCTTTTAGAGCAGTTAGCTAGTGTTGTACAGAAGATGCCTGTTTGGAAATATCTGCTTACAGTCTAATCACAGCTGTTAATTGTGTTAAGTGTTTGGAGGAGAGTTTTTGTTTTACATTGATTTGTGCCACCCAAGCAATGCAGCTACACTTATCATCAAGTTGGGTGTTCGGTACATCTTTCTGTTGATGGGGTCTGTTTTTTTTAAAATTTTTTTTAGCATCTTGTTTGAGAGGTTCCTGAAGGATTAATTCTGAAAGATAGTCTGTAGTTTCTTAATACTTCCCATTGCTAGTATATGATGGCTGCTCTGGAACATACTGTACCTCCCACAAACGCATCTCCAGCTCCATTAGTGTCCACAATGTCATTCTGATCAATGTCCAAGACAGGAACAGTTATCACCTCATCACCTGGGAACAGACAGCAAAAGAGACTCAGCAAACAGTTCATGAAAATCTGACAGGATCTCCGAGATTGAATTTGAGCAAGTTCCATAAAAACATACAGCACAAAAAAGTCAGAGTGTATACAGCGAGGGAACATTAAATTCAAAATTCTGTAGTAGCACAATTTTCTTGTGTATGCAGCAATTATCTGACAGTTTCTTCATTCCGACTGTCCTTGGAAACAGAATTTAAAATTGGAGATACTCGACATTCTGGTGTTAGAAATGACTGAAAAAATACTACTAGATGACAGGAGGAACAGAACAACTTGAAATTAACCACTGGGGATCAACAAAAAAAAGATCTTCAAACAAGTGCAGATCTTCACGGCAGATATATGGCTTAAAGACTTGCACTGGAAGCATAAATGGAACAAATGTGACAAATCATTTTAAAAAATCTTCTGATAGACATCATAGCATTACTAAATCTTTCTTCAGTTGATGAAGGGTCAGAGGACCGTCTTTTTAACTGAAGTACTTACTGTCATGAAACTGATTATTCAAAATGGTGTAGCGACAGCTTTATTCCTAAAACACCCAGTTATAATCTATTATGATGTAATGAGACATTCATCTATCAGAGTGAAGATCCTAATTGAGTGCCCCCAGATCTTTGATAACTGTTATACCTGGAACCATCTTTAACGTCTCTGCAGTGCTACCTGCCAGCCTTGACTGAGTGTTGCTGTTAGTGACTGAGGGAAACTAGTTAGCTAGCCAAGGAGATGAGAAAACACAACTGACATACTATCCTAATAATACTGATCATGGAATTTGCCTAAAGATTATTTCTATACTCATAAAAAAGTTAACTGATGCAGAATATGAATGTGTGTTCTAGTATGAAAACCAAAAAACTGGTTTCTTTTGGTCTTAACTTGGCAGAATGTCAATTGGACAAGGTGATTTACTGCACTTACCCAAGACATTTAGGCAATTATGGATTAATACAAAGGATTCTATCAGAGTATTCTGCTAACGCTGGAATAGCACCCACCATGACACTACACTTTTTAAAAAAATAATTCAGATTTTTCAACATTCAACAATCTCTGCTCTTCGGGGCCGGTGGGTGTGGGTGATACGCACTTCCCACGGACCTGTCAGGTGCCTATAGGTTTTACAGATTGCCAACAATGACAGATGCACCTGTCAGCAGCAGCCAACTGCATCTGGCTGGGTAACCTGTAATGTGCGTTACGAAACCCCCGCTTCAAGTCACATGGGTGAACACAGCATGCTCCACTGCGGTTATGAATCAGAGAAAGGGATTATATTCATTAAAAGTCACACCAAAGCACAATCTGTTATGCATTGTTTTAAGTGGAAACTATCTAAATATTCTATAAAAGTACAGCTCTGTTAGTAACAGGGCCATTCCAGGCCAACTGGGGATTTTACCAAGAACACCACTTAAAAAATGTGGAATGACCAACGAGAGGCAAAGCAAGCAATCAGACACCAACGTGCTTATTTGTGGAGAACATTTTCCCCTCAATGAAGCAGCTGATTGTTGCTTTGATAATTAATTACATTAAACACAGATCCTTTCAGAAATAGCTAATTATCAGCAAAATGACTCTACTTAATTATTGTTGTAGATGAAGCATGGAAGCCCACCTCCCTCTTGAAATGATTAATAGCAAATCTTACATGTAAATTACGGTAAGAGCAATTCATACTTTGTGAGTTATTCTGCGTTTAGAGATTAAAATTATGAATTGGGGTGCAATTTAAAAGCTCCTATTGTACTAATTAATCACTTGCAATATAATAAGGACCCATCATCATGGTGTTGTGCAGGGCCTGAAGATGACATAATTTACTACCACTATGTAATAAATTATTTTAAATAGAAAAAAGTACTGAAGTTGTGTACTTTCAACAGGCAGGGTTGTTTTCAACTAATAAGGGTCCTGTTGTTGGTTCTGAGCTGGCAAACTTTAGTGCCACTAATTCAATTCATGTTTGCTTCATATCAAAGTGATTTAAAATATACTTTAAAAAGCTGCATTTAATTTATTTGGTCAATATGATTATTTTGCCAATAAACCAAGCCAAAAGCCCACACAAACAAACACACACACACACACACACACACACACACACACACATACTCAGATTAGATATCTATGTCTTTGTGGGGACTCTCCATTCATGTCTATGGGCACAAGGTCAGACTAACAGGTTTTTATCACACTGTGGGGACATTTTGGTCCATACAGTGTCATATATATATGACCAACACACGCACGTACGCACGCGTGCACATGCGCACGCACACACACACACACACACACACACACACACACACGCACACACACACATGCAATTATATCCTTGTGGGGACTCTCCATTCATTTCTATGGGGAAAACGCGAATCACAACATGCTAACCTTAACCCCTACCCAGCCCTAACCTTAACCATAAATAACCAAACCAAATACGAGACTTTATGAGGCATTTTTACTTTTCTGATTGCGTTCACAAATCTTTGTAGGGACCTGAAAAATGGTCCCCACAACATCAAAAAAACAGGTTATCATCACATTGTGATGGACAGTTGGTGCCCACAATTCAATATAAACCTAAACCTAAACCTAATCCACATACACACACACACACACACACAAACACCGATTGTCTCACTTAGACATTGACAAGGCACAAGGCCTCCTCATATGTGCCAGACAACATCAAGGACAGACAGTGTTCGTTCCCGCGATGGTTATTTGTCACACCGCGTCTCACGCAGCTCTGCGCAGGACAGCTACCGCTGTGATGAAGGAACATCGCATCTCTCAGCACAAGTAACCCAACAATCCAACTGCCATACAAGCTGCAGTGCAGGACCAGTGCAGGGGGATAAGCATTGCTACCAGCACAGCCACCCGGGAGACACTCTGATGTTGTATCTATGCCATGTATAAAACCTATATGACACCTTATAGGCCTCAAGATACATCATGTATATATATACACCTCCAAGTATATACATAATGCATTTGGATGTTCTTCACTTCATGGCAATAGATGCTCTGCTTCTTCCCCACCTCATTCTTGGGAGGAGTTTGGGTTTGTGGTGCCGGTGGAAACCATGGCAGCGTAATTGCAGGTCCAACGCTGGCAGACCGCAGAGCGCTCAGCTGGGCTTTAAAGAGCTGGCGGAAACGGTGCATAATAAGCCTTCCTGACTGGCCTCTCTCAGCCGGCCCTGGGCCTGCGCCTCCAGCCATGCTCCATGGCCCCAGGTGACTGGGCCTCGGTGAGTCATTACAAACAGATGAAGGGGTACGGAACATGCAGTATCACTTCGTTAATGCTCGAAGAAGAATTAATTCATAAACATGAAAGTCTAATGTACTTTTAAAGGAGCACGACAATCCGCAACAAAGGAGGCATTTAAATTGCGGCGAAACGCCGAAGACGCAAATAAATGCCTCAGAGCTATGTATTCATGCGCATACAACTAATATTTAAAAAGCTTTAAAAAAAAATCTTAAAAGCTTCACTGGGGGGAAATGTTTCATATTTTCGAATCCATGATGAAGCAAAACAAACAGCAGAAGGCAGGTTGACAAGAGCGAGCTTCTAAGCGTTCGTGTCGACGCCTTTAATGTTTAATGGTGCATGATGCTCTTGGTGGTTCCCATAACCCTTCTTTGTCTCATACAAGCTGCATCAATTGATATGATAATAACATGAGAATGTGTGAAATGAGCAGAGCTGACTTGGGACAATGTGTGCACTTTCGAAGCATCTGACTGTCAAATAATGTTCAGAAGTCTCTTAAGTACCCAAGGGGAGAATGAATTATATTTTAGCGCACAGAAGAAAGTAACAGATTTTAAATGGGAGACGAAAAATAAAATATATCATACATATTTACGTTGAAAGGCACGACGTGGCTTCTGGGAAATTATCAAAAGTGAGCGGTTACAACTTTTAAAACATACCAAGAGGTCAAAATGGAGAAACACAATATTTAAAATATCATATAAAAAAAGACAAACGTCTATTTGCAATGCCACACTGAGCCCACTGTCCCCATGCAACCGTTACCGACATTCTAGCTCACGTCAAACAGGCTTTTATGCATAACTTTGCTGCTGGAGGAAGATGATTAGATTCGACACAGAAAGTCAGCGCCAGACAGAAACCTTGACTGGTCCAAGACCAATTTTCTGTTAATGTAAAACACAAAGGGCCCACTGGCACGGCTTTTGGTAAGGAACGGAGAGGGTAATGAAAAATTTTCTGCCAGACCTTGCGTTTTTGTTGTTACAGGCCTGTAGCATGTCTGTAAACATCACCCCAAGTTGTTATAGTTGCTTTTAGCTTTATTGCCCCTGTTTTACAAGCTCCAACTCCACTTAAATTAGAGCTTTCCCTGTTGACCCTTCAAAGATCAGGAAAAGGTAACAATCAAGTAAAATAAAGTCATTTAGCACACAACTTTCACACAACTAGCAGCATAGTCTTTAAAAACTTGAAAAAAAATCAATGGACATAAAAAGACTGTACAAGGTCACTTGAATGGCATTCTATCTGATGTTTATTGGTATACTTGCAAAGTATAACTTCCACACTTTGTTAATTAGATAAGGTGTATTTTGCAGTTACTAATTTTACGAGCATAAAAATAGTGAAAACCTGAAAGCAGAGTTTAGTAAGGAGTTTCAGGTAAAAATTCGGTTGACTGTAGCTTCTACATAATTTTAGTTCTATATAATAACATTACTTGAATTACCTGAATGATTTTTTTACCTATAACAAGTTAATTCACAACTATGAATGTGTTGATAGGGTTCCATGTTAGAAGCGTATAATTAAGCTTTCTGAAGTTTGGAGATGAACGCTTTATTATCTGTCAGTAGTGAAACGACAATGTACTGGAATGTTTAACTTGGTTTTGGGCCAAAGAAGAAGAAGTGCCATTTTCTTGGCAAGGAATCCAAGTTAACGAGTTGACATCCATTCTACTCCTTCATCATAGTCCCCCCCCCACCATCGATATCGCTCAGATTGAGGAACGTGTGACTGATTAATATGACATCTGTCAGCAAGGTTGTTATGAAATAGGATGAAACAGAGGGAGTGTGAGAAAATGATGGAAACACTATCAGAGGAAAATTCCACATCTATTGAAAAGTAAAAACAGAAGCCTTGTCAAAGACCATTGAGTCGATTCGCAGGCTTCGTTGTCATGCTAATCAGTGCAGCCTGAGAAGTGCTGAGGTCACAGTAAAGAGGAACAGCCTGACCTTAACCCGTCCTCATAACACAGCGACATGTCAAGCCATGTCACGCACCATATCAGGCCTCTGCTAATTACACCCCTCTGCTGGTCTTTCTTTTTTTCCCCTGTTTCTTAAAGAGAAAACGTGTCGATTAGTGTGTTTCAAGCCGTGCATGATTTTCGATTTCCGTTTGGGCTGAAATGAAGGGGAAGTTGGAAATCTCTGCGCTCAATGGTTCTAATGCTCAAATACGTTTAGCTAGGGCAGAGTACAGGGCATAAGATAAAGAGAGGACAGTCATCTCTGGAGATATTGACTTGACAGAAGGGAGGGGAAACGGACCCCAGCCTTGGACCTACCTTACGACATGTGTCTGGGTGCTCACACCAAAACTCCTGTCCCTTATAGATGAATGGGGAATTACATATCAGAGGGGTGGAAAAAATTGGATACGGAAAAAAAAAATCACTGAGAAAAGTAAAGAATTCCACCGGTAACTGTCTCCAGGAGCTGGTTTAAATGACATCTGTTCTCACACTCACTTTTCTGGTTAATGGACATCTCTCCAGGAATGATCCTGAGATTCACAGAGGATGAATGCCAGAAGTATTAGCACCCGGCTCACAATTAACTGGAAAACTATTTTGCCAATATACTGGAAAAAGACACATATACTTAAAATATCTTCTCACTTTTTTAAGAATGTAATTTGCCTTAATGTAACCTGTTAATTAATCACCCCAAAATAATAGCACAGCATAAATTAGCTCCAGAGAAAATGTATCATGCTCCAGGAGTGTGTTCATTAGAAGCTAATAATCACCTTTAGAGGCTGGGGGGTGGGGCAAAAACACTTGCTGGCTTATCCCTGGGGAGATCATTAAAAAAAAATGTGTACCACTTCAAAGATCACATTACAACAATAATAACACAGGTCCAGCAAACTCTAGAAATCTTAGAATTAGGAATGATAGAGATGACATCCAACTCAGCTTGTTTTTTTAAATACTTTACAAATATACGATAATGTTTAGTGGATTAACAATAATTGTAATTTAATGACTCAGTACCGGCTCCAGACTCATTCCACACTGTACACATTCATTAGAAAACAGTTGTAAACCAACAGCTATATAATCTAAAGAACAAATATAACAGTATTATAAGCCATATAAACCCTTTGCAACCTCTTAAACATCTCCATAATTGACAAGTTGCTAGTAAAGTAAGTAAACTGACTAAATAGACCACAGAGGAGAAAAGAAACATATTGAAAATCTACAAATCTTCATTTCATGTGGCCCCAGATGAGACAGGGGTTCTCAGGTGACTAGTTAGTATGATTTTCCAAGTTATTATAATTATTTTCATTGCAGTCAGGCTGTAAATATAACAGATCACTGGTTTTTGTTGAAATTACTCGTTTTTTTATAATCTAAGAAATGTAAATGCAAATCAATACTGAATCAGATTTGCGAATGCAGTGTTTTAGCTCAGTGGTGAAACTTGTTAATCTTGGGAAGAGTTTCCTGCGATACCATTTTCCAACGTCGTGTGACTTAATAGCGACGTAATACATACAGTCCAAAACTCGAGGAAAGGGCCTTGCGTTAAATATCACAGTGCTGCTGTACATAAAGAGCGGCCCTCACCCCAGCGCCGTTGTACAATTCCGACTCATCACATCCTAATTCAGTTGCCTTTGACGAGCGTAAATCCTCTCTTGTTTTGACTAACGTGAGAAGACCTGGCCCTTTTCACAAAGTGACACAATGAGAGTCTCCCCCTCCCCTGCCCCCGACTCTCTTGCTGACCTGAGACTTATTTGGCTTTTATTAGCTATTAGGGGTAGCCAGCCTTCTCGATGATCCTTTATTAGATATTTCCACTGTTAAAGTTCAGGGCACAACGATTTTAATTAGTGCCTTAATAGGTGCATTGGTAAGGTGCAGCGAGGTTCAATAGTGTCAGCGGCTTTTAAATTAAGGACAACGCGTCTCCAGGAGCTTCCATAAAGCATATTTAATACCAAGAGGTGATGAAAGAGTGCTTTAATATTATAAGGAGTGTTGGGAGGCGAGGGGGGGGACAGCAAATTGGCATCTCTTTTCAAGATTGCTTTATAGGCAAAGCATTTTCACATCTTTAATCATCCTTAAGTAGCTTATCATGACACATGGAGTCTGGTGAATGATCATATACCGACAAGGGTACAAATTACAAATGAAATGAGAGATCAAGTATATTAGAGCTCCGCCTCTGGGAAATAAAAATATTTAATTCTCTTTTATATTGACATTTATTTAACTGCCATGAATAACAATGTCATACTCCCATCGAGCAGTGCCTGCTACGGTCCCACTTATCAGGGGGGGCTTGGAAACTCCTTGACATTTATCATGTTTGCCTTTGTAGACGACACCAGAACACATTGTCTTCAACCTCCTCACATTCATCATGCATTTTATATAAAGTTCACAGGGACGCACAACTCTGTCTTCATACAGAATCAATGAGGGAGGATAGCAGGTATTATTCATCACTGTAAAAACACCTACAGGACAAAAGATGGGTTCAATCTGTTCAGGCCCCCAGAGTTTGGGGGGTTTCAGTTGGAGCTGGAATGTCTTTGAATTTGGTGGGCAATGCTTTACATTAACTGCACCTTCACAACACATTCATTACACATTCACCAAACCTTCAGTGCACCTTCATAGTGCATTCATTATGCATTCATAGAACATTCAGTGCACCTTCATAGTGCATTCATTATGCATTCATAGAACATTCAGTGCACCTTCATAGTGCATTCGTAACGCAGTCATAGAACATTCATAAGCAGCATGGAAGAATACCATAACACCCTAACATCCCTTAACAGCTTTTAAATAAATTAATAACAAACATTATACGATTATATGATTAGAATGTTTGTTGTTATCATACAATGTTTGTTATCAATGTATACTACAGCTGTTGAAGTATGTTAGGATGTTAAGGTATATTTACATGCTACTCAGAAATGTTCTATGAATGCATTATGAAAGTGCATTGAATGTTTTATGAATGCATTATAAAGGCATTATGAAGGTGCAGTTAATGTAACGCGTTACCATTTGGTGACTAGCTTATTATTTGTTAAGTAGAGACTTGTCCAGTAAAACCTTACAGACAAAGACCGCAATACCAGTAATCACTGAAAAGGGGCACGACAGGCCAGGAAGAATAGTGTCATAACATCAAATCGATGGCTAGCCTATGTGGTGACTTTTTGGGACTGTTAGCTTTCAGACTTAGAGGACAACACGCAACACTTACAATGACGTGAAACTGCAGAATCACTACTAATGTCCTGTTAAGCCAAATTCAGCTCTTTTTTTCATTAATCCTTAAAGTTTACTGCATATTAAATATGCATGGATATATAGATTCATATGGATATGTATCTAAATAGATGGACATATAGATATATAGATCCACAGATATAGCACAACTATATAATGTTTGATGCATGTAATTAGCATGTAGAACTGAAAAACACATATACTCATTCACAAAGGGGACAGCAAGGTTATCACTTGCTGTCAATAATTGTCAATAATGTATCTCAAGTAACATAATATCATGCCTCATTTTTGTCTCTCATTTTTTATCTGCAGCTCATGTCATCCCCCAGCCACCATTGCTTTATACCATTTCAAATAGCAACAAAAATGTGTAACAGTTTTCCTAAAAGTGGAAAGTGTGTAGCTTGGATAGGCTCCTAGTGTGTGGCCACTGTCCCAGCATACACCATTTGAGTGAGCGGGCCAGAGAAATATGCTTGTGGCCCGTGTGAGTCCATAGTCAAGCCCTACGAGCTGTAACCTGAACCCTCTGTCGCATTGACGCAGCTGGAGCCCTCAAGCTCCTTTACTAAAGATCTGTCCTGTTGCACCTACCCAAATGTTCAACGACTGCAAGAACAACCGAAACAACAGGGGTGTTGGATAAACTATGAAATAATGTAAAGATCACACAAAGTTAAGGTAAAAAATTGTCAACTGGTAGTTCCTGCGGTAAATTTATTGCAGGAAGGGAAAGTAAAACTACACAGCTCTTTGTCTGTGCCTCTATTCCCAAAACTCCTACAGGCTTTTGAGCACCTTACGAGCCCGTTCTGCAACAACTGTGTTTTTTTATGCTATTCAGTTAAAACTTAAAATCTCTAGAGGGGAATACATTCCCTGTATTCCAGTTACCATAGCAATGCTTTGAGTACAACAATTGTCTGGATACATATTGTACATGTGAGAGATAAGAGGTCAGTGTCAAGGGTGAATTCATTTCAAACACTTTTACCAGAAAAACTGAAAAAATACAGTACTGTTAAAAGGCGATGCTAAAGTGATCTAGTACATGGGAATATGGGAAATCAATTTATAACTAAGGGAAAGGAAAATACTATTAAGTTTGTATATTAAAAAATTATACATATGATTTAATAAGAGTTTTAACATTTAATAAAATTCAATGGCTAAATTACATTCACCATAATCGTAAGGTTTAATCCACTGTTGCTTCATTCCACATCACTGCTGGGTAAACATCCATATAACCAAATGCTATATATGTTAACACTCCAACTCTACATGGGTCTTGGATTCTGTGAAACAGGCATATAGATACGAATTTCGTTTTCGTCTGCTTAAAATATCTTAATTTCTATACTAGACTATGACGTTAATCAGTCCCTTTTCTATTAAGTCTTGCCAGATCTTGTCAAACTTTTCTGAAACACCTCTCTTTGAGATCACACATAAAACAGTTCTGGCAGTTACCATATTGGGCACAGATGGAGACTAGCTACATTTACATTGAGTCACTTAGCGTTGCTTTTATCCAAAACGACTTACAGTTGTTACCTATGTATAGAGCTGGATAATTTACTTAAGGGTGCAACAGAAAATAAATAGCCCTAACCACTACACTACCTGCTTCCTTGAATTTTGTAGCTAGTCAAAAATGTATGGATAATACTACTACGGAAACATAAACTGTTTTACGTAGTAAATGGTTGAAACAATGGTCAAAACAATTTAAAATACCTTTTCAGATTCTATGACACCAGCAGGCCCATATGTGCCTGCTGCTCGTTTTGGAGATGGACACAGAAGATTCTCCCACCTTGTGTTACCACTGTGTCGCCCCTGCCCTGAGTGAAGACCACGGTTCGCTGCCTGTTCCCGTTCACCTTCGGCAGGCTCTGCGTCCTGCGCGCAATCTCACCAATGTCTTCCGTCTGAAAAGAAAACGGCAATCCTCAGTGACGGTAATTAAGGCGACACGCTCATCGTCACATAATTCCTCTGAGAGCAATTTGGCCGAGATTGGGGCTTGGGCTAAGATACGCTATCATTGCTTGGTCGTAGATTTCAAGTTAAAAGGTTAAGCACTAGGGGCAAAATAAAGCGTGAGCATGAGCTTAATAAACACGTCTAATAGTCTTAAGCAAAATATCTTTGAGGTTTTCCCATTTTGGCACATTAAGTCATTTAACTTAAATTAAGGCTTAATTATTCAACGTGAGAAACTATTTCAATCTAAGCTACCACTTAATACAAAAGACTCATTCATCTTCACAACTGGTAACTAATAAAGGAACCTGCAATTAAAGTCTCAACAAATGAGTTATGGAGTTGATTATCAAGCACCACTTCAATTATATTCAAACTCTAAAATAAAGTGAAAACCAAGAAATAGAAAGTGAAATAATGCAAGAGGAGGTGAATAGAACTGGGCTGTTCCAATAATTCTCCATGCTGACCCATCAAGCTGGTTTCGGGCAGATGGCAGATGTCTGGTTCTGCCCCCAGGCGATCTTTCAACGTGCACAACCCGGGCTCAGAGAGCAGCGTGAAACCTGCTTAGTCACTTACATCTTGTCTGATTTCTCTGACTTAAAAGGACATTTTTCTTTTTATTTCGCTACACAAGAAAAATGTTTTCCTTTTTTAGTCGTTTTTTTCTTTTTTTGCTCCTATGAAAAAGAAGCACCAACGTCAAAACTGAAGGAAGAGTGGGGGGGTAAAGGGGGAGGGGGGGTGCGGGAGAAAGCGGGGGGAACGACCACAATGTCGACGAAAACAAAGCGAGCTTATAAAGCCACAAAGGCCAGTGTGCGAGCAGGGCGACTGAATTCACTGGTGAGTCCCAATGACTTCTCTCTGTAACCTTTTACTACGCGCAGACAAAGGCTCGCCACTCGGGCTGTGGCCGTGGCGGCAAGCCAGCTTCTCTGCTGCTGTCCACATGCCAGACTGTGGATTTGGGGGTCTTCCGTCATCACGGTTACCAGCACTTGGCAGCTTTGTCTCCGGGAGACCAGTCCTGTTCATGGTGAGCCCCCGCTGCTCCACCCCCCCTTCACCCCAGCCCATATCTCCTTTTATTTTCTCTCCTTTGAGCTGCTTATGTTTCTAACTACACTTGCAGATTTCTAATGGAGCACATCTTTAGTGTTTAAAAATTGTTTTTCATATGCTCCAGTCTCACGTTTCACTTTGATATAAAGCCGCTTCAAACTGCAATTTCCTCAATACAGTCTAGCCTAGTTAATGTCGGCATAAACAGAATTTAAGCGATGAGTGTTGTTTGGAGGATGTGGCACGCTGCCAGCTGTGCAACACACAATAACTCAAAACCCCAGATACTTCTAACACCATAAAAATTGCCATTGGTTAAGTAAGCTTTAAAATAAATATTACAATTTCTGACCTTCTTGGCCCAGCCCCACAGTGATCCATACTGGCTGGTCTGATTTGCTGTTCTCCATAGGAAACAACCTACAGAGTCATTATTTATGTTCACAACGCCAGCTAGTTTTCATTAGTAGGGCTATATGCTAGCGTTTTAAAAACTATTTAACTTTAAGTCAATAACCAGTTAACGATCTATAAAAGGTCTTCCAAGGTTTCTAACCTTGGAAGGTTGTACAAAGATGGAAGCCTGTAGTTGTATTATGAATAATACCTGACACTCGTGCTTTCAGACTCTCACACAAGAAATCTTATGGCAAATCTATATTATTCCATTAAAAACCTAATTTCAGCTACCTCAAAAGCATTGGTGCAGTGTGCAAACCCAAAAGACTATTTACAAGGTAGTAAAACTCTTAAATACATGTAAATGCATGTGCAGATTTGTGTCGAATCAAAAATCTCATGCCAGCCGGCTGACCGAATCTGGAAATCCTAAAGGATATGTTCTCCACACATTATGGTACAATCAGCATTCTTTGTTGTCTGGTAAGCTAAAGCATTAGCTACATTTTTTGCTCACTACTTCGGAACACCAATTGCTTTCTTAGTACTTGAAACGTCACAGGGAGCCATGCGAGAGAGCTAGCGTCAACTGGAGCCGCTCTGTAGCGAACAACAACCAATAAGCATCTGTCAGGTCCATTCAACACCCTATGTAGGAGCCAGCTGAGAGTCCCAGTATGACTGTGGTTATGCTGCCCAATGATGAACCTCAAATCATCAGTAGATGAGAAAACTCAGGTCATAGGACTGGCTGAGTGAAAAGCCAGAGTTTGGTGCCGGCAATGCTTCTCTCCTGATAACACACCATTTTTAGTGTTCTACATTGCGGTACTGTATTAAATATAGCAACTGTACATAAGATGTACAATGTTCACAACAGATCCTGTCAAATTACAGCAATCAAACAATGAGACAAACAAAACTCTGAACATTACTTTAACTAGCTAAGAGATAATAATATACTCTAATTCATAGTTGTTATAGTCATACTTTATATAGACACATTTTGGACATCTTGTTATTGCTACCTATACTAGTACCTAAGTACCTCATTTCATTTCCCTCATGTACATGTTTTGGAATGACAATAAAAACATCCTTTATCCTTTAAAAACATGCACTCAAAAATATCGAAAGATAGAGACCAGCGAATGTATACTGAAATCTTATTAAAACCTTAAAGTCTCTATACACAGAAAATATACAGACTTCTTCCCTCCATATGGAACATTTATATTTAATGTCAAAGGCTGCCTTATCTGACCATCTGACCACCAAAATAAAAAATAAAAAAATGCATGCCTACATGGGTTTTAACACATGCACACTGGCTACAGTTATATCATTTCTTATAATAATGAAGGTTTGGGGCATGGAGGAGATGGTGCTCTGAAATAAAACTACTGGAGAGGAAGCCATGTGACACTGTAAATCTGGAAGCAGGTTATGTTTACACAGGACTCTCACGCAGGATGCATGTGCGCCCAGGGACCATGTAACCCTCCGGCGGGCTTCACTTTGATCCCCTGTCAAAGCTACCTCATAATTAACCTATCAAGACACATTAGAAGCAGATGGAATGTCTATCAGTCACTCAGGGCAGCGACAGGGGATTTACCCCTTTCATTTGCCCAGTGAAATGCAGCCCGGGCTGATGTGTCCGCCGCCGTGGTTGTGGAAATGGACTGGGACTGAGGCAAGCGATCCCCTCGGACAAAGTTGTGACACCTCGTTCATAACGAAACGGATAGGACCGCTAAATGCTTCCTAAATGTGATCTCTTCTGGCCAAGAGTGACACAGGGGGAGACCAAGCAAGAGGCTAATTGAAAAAGGTAATCGTGAAACGGCTTTAGGTAGAAGTTGCCAGAGCGATTCCTATTTGTGAGAAGAAGCCTCAGGCTTTTTACCTAGCAGACCTTTTTGTTCATCAGTCAGCCTATTTCCTGTCCAAATCAACACAGCACAGTAATAATGTGTTATTCTATCCAGGTAACTGGTCGAAAACTACTAAACTAGATCCATAAAACGATGACATATAAAGCCCAAATTAAAAGTGACAAACAGAAGAATTTTCTTGTTTGGGTGTGCATATATAAAAATTCTATGATTATAAAATTTACTTCATTCAAATAAAGCCGAAATGCAAACGAACATCTCCGAGGGAGAGTGAGAAAGAACAATTTTTAATCAACGTGAAGAGTGTGTTTTTGAAAGTGAAACAGTCATGACACGAAACACTTAATACATGAAACATGCGAATTTCATCTTCCTGTTTTTGACCACTGACCTTCTGATCAACACAACTTAAGCGGTCAACGTCAAAGAGAAGCAGCACTACTCGGTAAAGAGCAAAATAATGCAAGACCAGGTTATACCCTGATTATTTTTTATTACTAGTTTTATAAAACCATTATTAATTTATGTCCTCTATATAATGTTAAGCATCAGATATACAGAAAAGTAAAACAACA
>JAAGVU020000041.1:7482627-7519815 GCA_011763525.2 Mormyrus iriodes | reverse complement strand
TCAGTTGTATGGCTGCTTTAAGTAAAGTGTTATCCACATTTCTTTCAAGTTCAATATGAGAAGTTAAAACGGGTTAGTGTCTTTCATAAGCGTCTACCATACAATTCAACTTTAAAAGATAAAGTTCAACGGCTAGATAGCGAAAAAAGACCAGAAGTCCCGCGTCTGCACCAATGATTGCAAAGCACAATGGTCTACATTATGACCAGGTGCTCCGTTATCGCTGTTAAATAATTCATTTTACGTGGAAGGAGTTTCTGGTTAATGTCTTGGCATTTAGTGTCCTGCGAAGCAGACTTCAGTATACATAAAAACACTAACATGTTTTAACAGATCTTGCAAAAAATCAGTTCCTAGGTCCTTCACTAATCCATCTTTTTGAAGAGTGAGTTGCTTGTCAATACGCAGACACTGGGCCAGTAACGTAGGCATGGCTTCAGCCACTGACAATTGTAATGACAAAATAATAGCATTTTGAACCCGTAAAGCTCACCCAAGGTTTTCCCATGTTTTATCTACTATGACAGACAAAAAATAAATACTGTGATTAACTCTGCTGTATTCTCTACAGTTGTTTGTAATTATTTGACAAGCATGCGAGAAAATTATGGCAGTGATTCAAAAAGAATATAAATCAAAGACTAGAGCCAAGCACTAAGGTTAATAAAAGTTGATACACTGAAAGACTAAAATCCCACAAGCAAATACAAACCAAAAATGTTAGCTCGGTAGCGCTAGCCTAAAGTAATGTTGAGGCAGAAATTAAAATGTGTTCGACACAGGCATGCTAAGCTGTCCCATACTTTATTTACAGTAAGAGTTACACTTACTTCCTGTTTGTGGTCTTCCAGTAAATGGCTGTTTGTTAGGTCTAATGTGATATGCTATGCCTGGAGACAATGAAAACAATAAAACAAAAGTATATTCCTTAGCCAATCACACCTTTCACAAATGCCTGAATAGTTTGGAGAGAGTTCCTTAAACGCGCAGTGGGATGGAAACGGACCACTATACACCAATCGTTTTCTATTACAGGGTCACAGGAATCCTGTTCCAGGAACGCATAGGAGACAAGGCAGGGGATCACCCTGGATGGGATGCCAGTCCATCATAGAGGACACATTCACATGTCATGGTCAATTTTGAGAAACCAGTTCAGGAATCAAACCGATAAACCTAGGACTATAAGGCAATGGTGCTTATAGCATACTCCCACTCTACTCTCCACTATACATATATATACATTTAAAACGTTAAATCAAATACATGGATAACATTATATAAACATTATTGAACATTTGGGAGAAACAGTGAAAGGAGAGTTAAACTGTTTAAACAGTATTACAAATGCACAGTGGGATACAAGTCTGATTTAGCACCTTCGGCGTGCTCATGTCAAAAACAAATCATTGCAGGGAAAATAAAGAATTCTTGCACATTCTAACCCCCTGTTCCTGGTTAAGAGGAAGGCTGGCAGTGCTATATAATCTAACCTACCTCCAGGATAAACCAGGAAATGTGAAAATATTGGGAGCCACATCAAAGAAAAGTTTATTGAAGCAATTACAGTCTGTATTCATACCATGAAATTTACACATTATTGGATATATGTTACCGATGTATGTACTATAGTTATCTGGGACTTACACTCAGTCTGGGATTGCATGACTTTCATAATTCAGCCAATATGCCATACTTTTTTTTTTTTTTTAAATCAGCGACCGCCAACATCTAGTTTTGCCACAAATCACCATGTTCAACTCACAATTTTCGTTCCCGCAAAGATCATTTTCACTGATACCAAAATTTTGCTGCGGAGAAAAGATCAGTTTTTTCAACATCATTTCCGGAAAAAAAACCGGCAGATGAGGAGAAACACACACTCCCAGCTGAAGAAGATGAAACTCTTTTTATTGTAACGGCACAAAACATTGACAAGCTCTTACATCACAGATATATACATTTCATTCAAGGCAGTTTGTAAGATAACAGCAGAGCTTTTATTGCATGTGTTTAAAATGATCTCCTGATGAGTTAAGAGGATTTTGCTCGGAGCTGTTTTCGGCTGTTTAAAACACCAGGCCACACCAAAAATCGTCAAACTACAGAGGTACCAAAAGAGTTAGCCTTTAACATGATGACCCCATCTGACAGACAACCATCAGGGATTTATTTTCACCAAGAATTTGCTAAAGCTGACTTACAGATTTGGTTGACACACTGTAGAGGCTTGTTTTGTCTATACTTGGTCTGGTTTATAATGATTTCAACATAGGTTCTGATGCAAGTCATATGCCCACATTGTTAATCAGGCAACAACATGGAGAGATGGTGCTGTAAGCTCTTCAAACACACATGGCAGCCCCGAAACATAGTGTGTATCTCTCCAGATCTTTTCTGGCATGAATGCAAAATCCCTTTAGGTTACTTGTGTTGCACAAATTATAATACAGTGAGCAGTGTGCTAGCCTGTTGTAGGTAATTTTACTTTGTTTATTAATGTATTCTGCGTGTGTAAACATCTGAAAGCTACGAAATCTGGGTCAAAGACAAATTGCTTAAGACAGGTTTTAGTTGTGGAGCTTACATGAGAGACAGTAGTGGATGGAGTCTGATAATCTACACAAAAAGACAATAGATTTCTAGCTTTTACTTGTATACACATTTTCCAAAATTAGAAATGTCCATATTGAAATTAATAAAATATAAATATCATAGCTAACCAGCAAAGAATAAAACTGAATTTACATTCATGCACAAGATGTAACCGACCAGTCTAACCTTCACATGTAAAGGTAGGGGACCGCTTAAAAGCTTAAATTCTGGAGGTGCAAGAAGTACTGTACTGATTAACCTCCATATCTAGTCTTCAAGTTATAGTTTAAGCAGAATTCTCCATCGTGATACCTGTCAAAAAAATGGGTCAAGTTACAACTCCACTTAATTTGCTGGGAGAGAAGCTTACAATTAATTTAATTTCCCTGCCATTTACAGCCTGCATTGGTGAACTTTTACAGAAGCAAGATTTGGAGCCTTTACCAGATTTGCCTCAGCAGTTGACAGATGTCATTACCAACTGTGTGGAGTTCTGCATGAACTACCATAGTTCCATTCTCTCAATTAAGGAGCTGATAGGGAGGGACTTTGCAGAATACAAGCTTACATCTATTTTACTGGCACTTGGCAACGAGATACAATTTAATCAAAACACTAGCAGCCAAGCAAGACTGAAGAGATTGCTAGATATGCTCAGTTGTCAGGCCTGGTGTGATAGACAGACAACACAAACAAACAGTGTTACAAAGCCACTGAGAGGGTTTGCCTCCAAAGCTTGCATGGCAGCTTCAGCTTTCTGCAAAGCACGTGCCTCTTTCCTACTTTAATGACACTCGTGTGACCTTCTCTTCTGACCCATTTAACTGTCCGAGAAGCGGGCTATAAAATCTTACCAGCAGCTTCTGGAAAAGTTCAGAGTTACAGCAGAAGGAAACATTTGCGGTATATCTACATCTGATAGGCCATGAATGCCGTAGGAGCAACAGGAAGTCAAGAGAATTTGTAATACAGGATATAACATCATAAGGTAAAGGAAGCAATGCAGAGGCATGCATTGTCTCGTCTGCCGGGGGGGGTGGGCGTAGTTACTGGCTTGTGTATGTGAACGGCAACTGCAATGGCATGGAGCCGTCCCCAAGAAAAGACCTCACTTACACCTCTACTCATTATGAGGTGAAATGGAAACAACACAACAGGCCAACAGACATTTACTGGCAGCAGAATAATACAAAAAAATCCATTAAAACAATATGAGGGAAAGAACTGGTTATTTGTACTGGCAAAGTAAAAATACTTTGTTGCAGGCATGCTAAATGATATTTTACGTACTGCTTTTTTACAACACAAAAAGAAAATCAAATAAACTTGCAACAGTTAGATGCAAAAGCCTCACAGAGAAAATGAACATAATCTCCCTGCTAGATCACTTAGCCTGCTCTATTCACTTCTGACTACATAATAAAGATCTTGCTCGCTTTTACTGTTCGCATATTTGAAACGATAAAAAAAAAGAAGAGGAAAAAAGTATTTTTTCGACAATATGAACCATTTGTGTCAAGGAGATGAAAGCTGCCTTTTAATGAACTGGCCACATCAAAATCGGATTTGTTCATGGCCCTATCTGCTGATGTGGCATGAAATGGCCCCGTGCCAGGTGAGAGGCAGCGGGGGGATGGGGGGGGGGAGGCTCTAATTCACTGAGGTTTGGAGGAGCGAGCTGTTCCCCCGGCCTGCGTGCAGCTGCCCGTGAGGAGTCAGAAGGAGAAAGCCTGCATCCGCAAGGCTTCGCTTCAAGGAAATACTTACCGCGATGTAATCAAAAAGGCCACAATAATGCGGGTCATCAAAATAATAAGTTATTTGCTTCATATGGGAACAATGCTGCACTTCAAAGGGGTGTGGTTTCAAAATAAGTAACAGATCATTTCCTCCACCAGTCAATCGTCTGTATTCCATCAATCGTATATACGTTTCTTACTGCCCCCCCGTTGCATCAGTTAATTCTACAGCAACACAACATTCCCTCAAATAAATGAGCATTATATGTCAGATTGTTCAGATTTGTTCAACAAAACCTTTATATAAGAACACTGTACATTTTCATTAATGAAAACCACAGTTGCAAAAAAAGCATAGACTTAATAATCATGTTGTGGATATAATACCTAATTTAGTCAGTTTTCAACACCCACAAGCACAGAAATGAGTTCCAGCGTAACCTTTGACAGTCAAAAAAAAATAAATGATGGCCATTACATTTGGTAAAACTGCATTTTTAGGCTATGTAACCAGTTTGAATGGATTCATTTTTAAATATATAAAATTTGGATTTTTTTCCCCCACCGAAAATCAAAAGACTAATGTTGACTTCTGAACCTACTTTTATACAACTGCTGCCTGATTTATTCGCTGCAGTCTGACTTACTGTAATAATAAGTCTACAAACTACAGCAGAACAGAGGGGTGAGAGGTGATGAAAAGCAAAGGGTGAGTGTACCGTATAAAAAAAAAAACAAAACATGACAGGACTGTGGGAATATTGTCATCCGAGGACAAAAGGCCTTCTTTTCCACAGTGCTCCGGAAGATAAGAGAAAGGAAAACATCCCTTTGGCCTTTGAGTCCCACTAGATCACAAGCAGGAAAATACAGGGTTATAGGGTATCAGAGGAGGCCGGTGTTAAACCTCTCTAAGTCATTCCAGCAACAAGCTGACATCCTGCACTCACTCTCGCTGTGACAGAAATATACCAGCCCCAGTGCCGGCAGAGAGCTCGCACTATTGATCGACCCTCAGCACAATATCTCCTCTTACATCCATCATTACTCTCTTTCAAAGGACTCCGGTCCCAACCTGCTTGTTAAGATGCCGCACGGTCTCATATTTCCCGCGTGCCGTTCGAGAACCCCTCTTTTAACCCTCAGCGATTTCAAATATTCCACGGTTCACTTTCGGAGGATTTCCAAGGCTACCCCGAGTCCGCACAATTACAGTTGTTAGCGGCGCTCCCCTGGTGGAGGAGGTATGCTCTCTCGCCGTTTGGATTATTGACAGAAAATATTTGGCAGGGCCGGCTGGGACATGTACCGAGACGATGTATATGGATTCGGCACTCTATAGCGGCAGGTGAGCGCTTTGGCGATGGGTACGGTCTTGGCGCGGTGCTGTGAAGTAAAACCGCGGCAGAGCAGCCGCTGGCACCAACACTGTGCCAACGGTGCTTCAGAAATAAATAAATAAACTTGGCACTTGGTACGACAATGAAGCCAGTTACACAACACAGAAAGTGTCAGTGCAGCCCATTTTTTCTGATTATTTCTTTACAGCCATTGTGTGGGCTTTTGACTTAAATGACTAAGGACAGTGACTCGGAGGAAGGCAGCCGGCTTGATCTGGCCGTACGCATTGTCTCTCCACTTCCCTTATTACTTCCTTTACATTTAAACTTGTCTTTCTCGCGGGCACATCCTTTCCTTTGGAAGACGCGGGAGACACCTCTCTCAGCCAAGCCTGTGGGCCGCTTCAATGGGCCAGAAAACAAAAACAGGATACTCCCCCCCTTGTCTCAAGCTCATGGGAGTTTTACTTACACAAAAGTGTTCTGAGGGCAGAACGAAAAATGATTGAATCAGAGATATAACCAATTAGACTGTAGAGAAGGTGGGTCCAAGCAAATAGAGTAGGCGGGACCAGCCAATCAGATGTTTTGGTCGTACCTCCTCAGGTTACTTGGACCCACCTTGGCCCTCACTCCCATGATTGGAAAGTCACTGGTTCAAATTCCGGGGTCGGCAGACTCTGTTGCTGTTGGACCCTTGAGCAAAGTCCTTAACCCCCCGAAAAATGCTCCAAAGGTCTTGTATTAATGGCTGACCCTATGCTCAGACCAGCTTGGTTCTCACCTGTACATGTGTGTGTCTCAAAGGAGAGCAAGATGGGAAATGCCAAGAGAAACATCTCAATGCACATGTACGCATACTCGTACAAATGGCAAATAAAGCATCATTTAATTTTTTTTCCCACCATACCAGACCCTACACTCAGTCGAATGCACGGTGGATACCGGTGCAGTGACAGGGAGACGATCAAGTGGAACGGGGAGACAGAACCTGACTCGTTTGGGAACAGGGATTCTCGCAGCTTTCAGGGGTCACCCACACACTGACACCCCGTACACCGACGCCGAAAAGGGCCCATGGACTGAGTCGCAGAGATGAGGCTTCCGAGCCGGCCATCAAACGCCCAGGAAGACGTATACATAGAGCAGCCGTGATTTCTGTTGTGCTGAGAGGATGTGACAGCATCAAGAGAGACTGCCATGTCTCGGCATGCGGAAGATACATGATGGCGAGGAGAGGCTGCCGAAAGCACAGGAGAATAAATCTCTTAATTGCGCACTGGCTCACGGTAACTCCTGACTCCATTTTATGAAGAATAGAGCGTTTTAAATCATTTACCAACCTTGCAGCCATTCGAGTTTTAAAATTTTTTTTTTTTTTTTAAAGACAGTCATTTCAAATGATCTGAATCACGCTGCAATGAATCACGGCCTATACAATATCAGTCCCGGTGATTCATATGATCTCAATTAATCTTTCTCAATAATTTTTCTACACTTCCTAAGCTTCCGCAATAAAATTTCATGAGTAATAACCAAATAATTTCCATTGTACAGTTTATCTTATGTGCAACAAATGGCAAGCAAATTGTGAATAATTTTGTCAGCTAAGCCATCTGGTTTCGGCTATAACGATTCCTCAGTCTTGCTTAATTAACTGTGGCCATTAAGTGTTCTGAAATGTTATGCCCTGAATTTATGCCATGTAGTCAGAGGACAGCCGACAAGGACTCAATTAGGCTAGTACTGTTCCCAGGTCATATTCACCAATTAGGGAGAGAGATGTCAGGCTTGATGCCCTCGCCTTTCTCGTTCCTGTGTCCCCGGCACCTGAGTAAATGCATCATGTCTCTTCACTTTCCATTGAACTGAATAACTCCCCGAAAGCAGTAATTACTGCACTCCTGCAAAAGCTGTTTACAGACGTGAATCCATGGTTAGATGCTGTACAGCCGGTTTAATAGGTTCAGAAAATATTACAATCTCATGGGAGACCATAAGAGACAGATATTTTAGCATTCCATTACAAGCATCCACCAAATACTACAAAATTGCATTTATATAGTGGAATTAACTAGTAATTAAGCATCACTGTGTAAAATGATAAATTGCCTTGGTAAACCCTTACTGAACAGGGTCATTGACTTGCCACGATGAAAAGTGGTAGATTAGACTGAACTGAATGTTGTAGGAATGCTAATTGTAGGGATCCTAATCAATAAAGTATGTATGCATCTATCTATCTATCTATCTATCTATCTATCAAGTAGCCCATTAAAGACTCCTTACCAATTGGAAACGTGGTTGGGGACATCCCCTTAGGTGTCCGACGGCTAAAGTACGGTGGACTTAAGAGACCAAGCCGTGGCAGATCTCCACCCACAGACTTAAGGGGTGAAATGGCCTCATCACCCAGCAGACAGACAGAGCAGCCGCTGAGCCGGAGCTATTCTCCACATCCCACCTCGCGGTGGCTCATTGCATAGCGCTGCTCTCGCTGTGCCGCACAGATATCCTCTGGGTTCTCTGGTTTCCTCCTGCAGTCCAAGTCTCTAAATTGCCCAAAAAATATGGCTGTGCTTATGTGTATGTGTGCCCTACGATGGGCTGTCATCCTACCCAGGGTGCACCCCTGCCTAGTGCCTTATCCTGTTTGGAATAGCCTCCAGGTCTGCCTGCAAACCTAACTAGTGGCTGGAAGACGTAAGATGAACAGGGAAGGGATCCCCCCCCCGTGGGGGTTACTGTGCCCCCACCCTAAAAGGGCAGCTACTCTTTCAATAGCAGCATGCAGCTCCTTGTCACAGGAGAATAGGGGTAGCTCCCAAAGAAGTCAGCTGCTGGCTTCTGTGACCCCTGCCAGAGCAGGAAGCCCTGGGAAAGCATGGCTCCCTGCTTCCACCTCGAGCCTCAGCCACATCCTTGCGGAGCTTCAGCGCCAGGTGGCCCAGCTGCAGGCTGCCGGAGAGGCATGCCCCCTGGGTCACGCCCAGTTCAGGGGCCCGAGAGAGGCGATGCGACGTCAGCACCCCCCCTCCCTGAAAAGATCGCCGCCATGACAGGAGCAGGAGTTGCGCTGTTTACCTCCGGCAGTTTGACTCGGTGACAGACGCAGCAGGATGGCCGGAACAGACCGGAATTTTCGAGCCTCGCCACCAGCTGCCCCCGTCGGAGTCGCTGCGCTGGTGTCAGAAGCGGGATGACAAGCCCACAGGTGGGCAGCATTTCCAGTAGCGTCTCTCTGTATGTGCCCCTGTCATTGAGGGTCCGAGGTAGGATCACAATGACATGGCGGCTCCCAACAGTAGGAGGCAGTGTAACAATCCTAGCCGCCTACTTGAAGAGGTCCTAATCTACTGGTAATGTGATTAGGATTGCTGCCTCAAACGTGCATTTTTGAGTATCAGTCCTCACTACCTAACGGTGAATTAACCTTAGATATGTGTACATTATCACTTATGACTCATTCAAGCAACTCAATAGTGCAAAAATAAATATTTGATGTAAGTTCTTAGATACAATACATATAAACAGAAATATGGACTAGAAACATGGTGGAAATTAAATTACACTTTCCATCTGGAATAATGTATATACTGAAGGAAACGGTCCCTACGATCCTGACAGCGAGTGACTTGCAGTGACACGTGGTACCCATGGCACCTGTCATTTACAGCACATCATGTATATGCACAAAGATGCATAGCTGTCACTTAGTTACTGTTACCGAGCAGGCTGCAAGCTTTTCCTAACGACGGAGGTTGGGCTCATCGCTGAACAAACAAGTCACTGTTGCATAGGAGATTTACCCCATTCTACAGGAAATGGACAGGCAACGGAATGGACTTACTGTAGTCACACCTAGTGGTGGGCGATATGACGATATACTGACTGATTGCCATTGTACCCAACTGCACAAATCAGAGTTGTCTATTACTAAAATGACATAACGAACCGACAAGTGCAACAATGCTACAACAAAAACAGACTGATGTAAAACAAAGCCTATGCAACGCTTTCTGTATATCTCACTTCTCCGCTAATTATCTGTCTCAGTGAATCCCCACTTAGTGAATAGATCTTGAACCGAAAACTTAATCGACCTTTTCTAACCAGTTATAGTTTAGTATATATACTAAATTTCACGACAACAGAATTTCCTTCAGATCTCAAGAAAATGGGTGTCGTTTCCGCATGATAATGGAATATTTTTCTCTAGTTCTTGAGTAAACAAACGTCTTTTATTCATGGTGTTGGAAGTGTGCAGCATGGCTAATGGGGAAGAATTAGTTCCAAAAAAAAAAGCACTCCACTTTGATTGCGTGGAAATGGTTCGGATTTGCACTTGGACCAATGTATAGTAATTTGCAAATCTTGAGAAGATGCCATTCATACATCGGGTGGCACAATCTTTCTAACCACATGAAACGTCAGAACCTGACAACATACTGATAAGCATAGACAGTGATTTTCGTTAAGGAAGATTCTCAAAGCTTATCTAGCAGTATCACATTATAATCACCGAACCCTTGTTAGCTTCCCCTATGTGTATAGATATCTTTTACTAGAAATGTACTAAGATTTAAAGATAACTTGAGATGCCCCAAAGGACAAGTGCGCTTTAAGCTTACGCAGGAGTGAGACATAACGATATGTACAATGCTGCTGATCATATCACTTTCTCTATAACAGCTTCCTAACACTGGGGTGATATACTGACTCAACTGTTAAGCCACAGCCCCAAGGTTCAAAGCTTGCACCTAATCTGCACTTTATCTGGTAAGTTATTTGATTTACTTATTTGACAGATGCTTTTCATCCAAAGCAGTATATAGTTGACAAAGCAGGGTCAGCCAGTCCCTGGAGCAATTGGGGTTAAGAGCCTTGCTCAAGTGCCCAACAGTGAAATCACTCTACTAACCAAGGGATTTGAACTGGCGACCTTCTGATTATTGGAAAAGAGTCCTAAGCCACTGACCCACACACATTTTCACCACTTTGTGTGCAAAGGTTTCCTCCCACAGTCTAAAAGCACGATTCAGGTAACCATACATTGCTCTTATAGGGCAGGAAGGTGTGTGTGTGTGTCTGTGTGTGTGTGTATGCATTAGTGCCCCAGGATAGTCTGGAATTTCCTTCAGAGTATAGACAGCTATATGCCCCCTGGGAGCTGTGCGACACTAACCGGATAAGTAGTTACTGAAGAGAAAAAAATGACAGAGGATCGGAAGCAAGCCCTGGTGAAGCTTCCTCCAGCCAAATATAAATCCATATGTAACTGTAATCGGAGCAGCAAGCTCTGCTAGTCAAGCTGGTCTGGAACATACATATACAAGCAATAGCCTTTCCCTGGAGTCCACAGAGCTAGAAGTGAAAGTCATATAAGAAGACTCTCCAATAATGACAACATGTACAACCTCTCAACATGTGTTATGACTGGTTATAGGAGTTAATAAGCCCATGCCTTGACTCTAGACAGTCATCATCACTCTGGCTCATCAGTGGGGGTGATAAACTCTGCGGTGGTGAATAGTCTTTTGGGCCTGGGCCCCCACTTGGGATTCTGGATCAAGTCTCCAGACCCGCCAGGCTTCACAAAGAGGGAATGTATGGCACGGTGACACACACAACCTCCACTGCTAGCTGCCCCGCTCATCCAAATGCATTTTGGGTAGGCCAGGAAGCTGCTGAAGGCAAGCTCCTTTTCAGAGGTGGCTTTGGGTCTCTGTGGGAGGACCTCCCAAAGATTTACTGACCCGTGACCGAGCTAAGTCTGGAAACCACATTAGATCTCCGATGATTAAAAGTTTGATTCTTACCGTTTTCTTTACCAAGTGGTGCCTTTGTGAAATGTTAAATTGCCAGTGGGGGTGAAAAAAACACAGCAGGCTTTAATATGCCTGAAAATCCTACAGTGTGTTTTCTTTTTTTCTCTTTCAATGGGGGTCAGCACAATGAATTCTCAGGTCAGGCACAAAGACAGACAGACACACACTCACAAACATAATCGCAAAATCCGCCCACCTTCCCCACCCACGGATCGAGTTAAAGGCATTTAAACTGTGGTACATATGCTGTGAAGATAATGTCTGTCCTGAGGTGCTGACAAATGGAACAAACTCACTTACCATCTCATTCCCAAACAAGATGTCGACGAACGGCATGACCTTCATCAAGGGCTCCTTGTAGAACGTACTGATGAACGGGGCCGAGAGGTTCAAGCAGAAGATCTTGTTGTTGTCCGACGCATGCTTGGCCACCTTCAGTATGGACTCCAGGGACACGGTCAGGAAAAAGCCCTGAAAGGGAACAGCAATTTCCCTGTATTTGTGAGAGCTGAAGACTTTCACTGTGAACAAGACATGTAATGACAGTGGTCTTCAGTGCTTTAGTACACAGTGTATTTAATGCAGGGTCAAACACATACAGATCAATGTAGACCTCTTGTCAAGAACATAATGAACACCCAAATCAGATAATAGATAAGAAATGGATTAAAAGAGCAGGGGGAGGCAATGCAAGAAGACTTTTTAAAACAAAAATGGTACCTGAAGCACATTCCAAAATATTTTACAAAATCAAATGTTTTATTTGCCCATCATCCCAAAAGACTTCATTAGAGTCTGCATGTCTGCATCTTAAATACTATTTTAAATCATTAATAATGGGATCAAAGCTAAATGTAAAAAAGTCCAGACATGTAATTTTCCACCCAGCTGAAAGAACGTCCTGAAAAAAAGCATCCAAGACAAGAGTGATGGCTGAGGTCCAGGGCCTGTACTGAAGGAAGCACCGTGCTCGTATCGGATTATGTGGAAAACAAAAGTCCTGTCTGGACTCTCCTTACTTGGAAACAAGAGAGGTTGCTCTCTGCATTGTGTGAATGAATACAAATCAGGTAAGAAATACCCTTTGTATTTCAACTTGAAATCCGAAACGACACCCCGATGCCAAGTACACAAAACTCCCCTTTTGATACTGATCTTCCTAACCTTGTTTTAGCTACACAATTACTCATAATAGCTTTGCATCAATGGGAAAAATCTACTGGATACATGTGTATAATGCCAAAGCATTCCTAGCACAAACTGTGACGAACCCCCCTGACGTATTAATATCTATAAAATTACCGAATTTCACATAAATGCAGGATGCTTTGAAATGTCTTTATGTGTGGCACAAAAATGGCTTTTGATTACGTTGCAGTTTGCTGTAGGCCAAAGCTGATTTGCTTTGTTACATGACTGTAATTTCCTATACCAATAATGCTATGAGTACACCAGAGGCTAACCTCCAGCACATGGCCAATCACCGATCCTGACATTTCACTGTAAGAGGCCGTCAGTCTATTAAAGGGAACGCTGCCTTTTTTTTCTTCTTCTTCTTTTTCAGATCAATACCACCTTTTTATGTTGCTGGAGACGAGCGTTTGTAGGTCCTGCATTACTGCCTCTGATCAAAGGGCAGAGCATCTATCTAATTTCCAGGGGGTTGTTGAACTTTAAAAACAAATTCCACATAGACTTTTTAATTAAAAGAGCACTATAATGTTGTCTAACATTACAATACATCACAGTACATCAATAACAAAACACTGACAAAACTAGTTCAGTAAGTGATGTTTTAAGGGATTAAAATTCCAGATCTTGACACATTAAAGCTGTAGAAGAAAAAATATATACACATAGTGTACATTGACTTTTTACCACCAAGGTCAGCAGATTTTATTTATACATATTTAGTGCTTAGGCACCCAAATGGTCTGCATGGTGCACTATCGCTGTTTCTCGCGTTATTGTATTGATATAAAGGCCATCCTCATCTTTTCCTATGTTCTGTACTACGTTCTTCAAGTCATCAACACACTTCAGCTTTGATGCCGAGGAATTGGAAAACACAATCCCTGCACATTACAGCTTTTGTGTTTCTGTGTTTGAAGTCCGAGGAATGCCCGGGGCAGACCTTTCATAAAAATAATGTACGTCTTTTGAAAGTTATAAGCTTTGTGACTTCTGCGGCTTCTGGGTAAGGAGCCCAAGTCTTATGAAATTCCAAGGCCTATCATAAACCTGATTTCGTGGAACAGAAGCTGAATAAATCAAGTCTTTAGAGCTCAGGTAAAGATTGTGTGTCGGGAATAACAGATGTAATTTCTCCAGATGTCATAGAGTCTTACAGTAATGACTATACAGTTTCCAGCTAAGGATCAAAGTGCTTACGGTACACTTTGTGTTTTTCAGTTGTGGCAGAAGATGTATTAAGTCATTCCGAGTCTGTTTGCTGCTTCATACAAGACATGGCGGTGAACTTTAACCATAGTAATTTGAATTTTGGGTGGAAGGTTATGTAATGAATGTTTTCCCAGGACTCTGTAGTTACGCTACGAAATCATTCACAAATTAACACTCAACTAAAGTTGAAAGTAAAGTTATTGCTCACTTAATAGGACATCAATGCTAATTGCACTCAGTTCTGTCCTCCTGGGGATGTTCTGACATCAGAATATCCGTATTACACAGATGAATGAGCTCACAAAACTAAAAATATACCAGGCATCTGAAGAGTGAAAGTGTTCTATTTTAGTAAGAATATTTTTATTTGTATTGCCAGTGGAGGTTATGAAAAGTAAACTTCAGTGACTTTCATTCAGAGTTCATTTTCACTCCTGTACGCCCTTTGTTCATAACACAGTTTTATGATGCACTGTGTCACAGCTTCGGAACTTGAAATATTTAAAGTCTTTCTGGGGGGGGGACGACACGTTTTTTTTCCAAAATTCATAACATTATGCTGCATCAACTATTAGCGAAAATGTCAATTTCATCATATAAACTGTACAAAGTATAGCTTCTTATTTATACTAAGCCTGTCATACATGGCTTTGGTCATACATGGCTTTAAGCAAAAGTTATGTGTGACCATCTTTATTAAAACAGACGATTCAACGTACTTAATAATGGATTATAAGGGATTATACTTCCAAAATAGTCCAAATATAACTTTTGACAAAAAACTGTATAGATAATATATAATCAATATTATCGGTCATGTTATTATGATTAGTATCACCATTATGACTGGGTATTGGATTAGTGATTATGGAAAAGGAACAGATGGATGGGTGGATTATTATGATTATTATTAGCTTAGCAGACTACATGCTTACAAGGCAATAACTGTTTTAACATTTCATTAGAGAAGCAATTCTGGTCAATTTAAGTGGCCTATTAACTAATTTTATCTTGCAACACTTCAGTTATTTGTAAACCCTTCACTGCGATGCTACCTGCTAATGGCAGCCTTCATCTTGGCGTCAGTTTCATTGTGAATCCGCCATCATACACACTCATCAAACAGAAGCCACAAGAGCACTAAATATCGGCTTCATCTACATTCCGAGTGGCTGACTAAGACGAATGCTTGGTTCCTTATGCATTCAGGAAATCATTCCATTTGGAAAAGTGGGGCCCATAACGTAACATGACAGTACTACAAATTCCTTAAAAATACACAATAAAAGATCTAAACCTTCAGAATAGATCCACATTAATTCTAGCCAAATATCTCGAGCATGAGGACATGCGTGTACCCATATTCTGTAATGAACGAGCATTAACTAAACGTCCATTTTTACTTCGGTAAATCAAATATATTACGTGCAGCTCTGACATTCGTACTCATTTTTCTTAAATTCATGTTTGTTTACAGAAAGGTTTCTCAAAGCTGCAATTACTTTCCCCATGAGGAGCTTTATTCTGTTTTGATAAATGTCTTCCAGATTGTCTGGGTTTAGTATGTCTATTAAAGCCACTCACCAGCAGGTTTCAACATCTCATTACCTCAGGCGAGCTCCCCTGACATGCGCTGAGGTAGACAGACTTCATTATGCGGAATCATACGGAGCTACACTGATTAAGGTCATATGTTATCACACACTGGTATCCTCTTCCAGCTTTGCAAATCATACCGCAAGAAGATCAATATCTTAGGGTGCGGGATTTATTAACACAGTTTGAGTCTCTGCCTTAACAGGTACCTTAAATTGGCTTGTGGCACAAACACAGATCTCATTTAGTAGTATCAAAAGGCCCAAAGCAGCTAGTCTCAGTGGTTCTGCTCTAAAACACAACGAAGGAAATCACACATCCTTGTGAAGAACAAAAAGTTAATTAACATTTTTACATTAGAAAATACTATCCGGTTGCATGGGGGATGAAAGCAATTTAGAGAAAATAAAGTTTTGTATATACTTCCGTTCTACAGCAATGAATACAAAATATGTGCCATGGCTGTTTCGTAAAAGCAGCTGATTTATTTTTCACTTGAGAACAAGGTCACTTGGTTTTATTTAAACACAAGTTCAATTAAGTTGATGGGACAGACAATAAATCTGTTTCAATAAAAAGGCAGCATCATTCAACATGCCAGTGGGTGTAAAATATGTCTAAATTTCTGGATTTTTCAGAGTGCAACTGTACGGATAACATCTGTTGTGTCTTTTCATAACATTGCCTAGTCTTGTACGAGAGAACCTTACCAGAAATTTAGGACTCCATACAGGTCAACAGACAAAAGGCGGCAAAATATAAATAACACCGCCTTTGTAACATGTGGCCATCGGTCAATAGAGGCCTACAGTGCGAGCCAAAATATGTGAAAAACAGAGGGGGAAAGAGTCCAATAGAGATTTAAGTAAAACACAACACATACAAGAGACAAATACTGAGTAATTCTTTAAAATGGAAAATCACCTCACAAAGTCATTTAATAACCATACATCCAAAGGTAAGATCATCACCCCAAAAATCAGACCTACAAAATTCTCCTCCTGAGAAGGTCTCCATATATCAATACAGTTCAGAACCACACATCTAGATCAGCAGACTAAAATATCAGAATTTATGACTAACTGTGTCCAGTAACTGCGTTAAAAACCTTGTACGGACTACCAGCTAGTTACCAGTGTTACTTTTTTAGAGATCATGTGTCCAATAGGCTTGGGGCACCCTCAGTATTAGAAAATCACAAATTAGAGTTCGAATAGCCTCTAAAATGTTATTAATCACCAAAATAATTTTTGTTAAAAAGCACATTTTGTTGTGTTCGTTAATGGGTTGATTGCGTAGGAAAAAAAAATACACTGCAGTAATTTTATTTCGGATACTCATATTAAATGTACCCCCCCACCCCCGCATTGTCAACCTGCCCAATAGGAAAAAGGGGGAAAAACAAGTTGAATTTCATATGACAGTGTGAATCGGACTCAGGAAATGTCAGACACCTGGATACTTATACACATGTTCCAGATAATGAAATTTACATCGTAGGCCACATTAAAATTTACATTGTGCGCATGCAACATACATGCTGCTCATTAAGCAAGATGAATTACATCGATTGATGTAAAACACAAATTTCATACATCTTTATTAACCTCTGCAGCCAAACCAAAGGAATGGGAATGTTTGGCGGTCATTAAATTGACCTACGGCAGGCTGCTAAGGAATACCATTAGCCACAGTTAGGAGCTCATTCCTGGAATTGTTACTCGACTTGAGCTACCGCAGTTTAACTGTAACTTATTCACAGCAACAGAGTTTCAGGGGTCAACTTGCATAGTCTGTAAAAATTCTAGAAGGTGGGAAAAAAATGCAATTGCCATAAAGCAACTCTCTCATTTCATAATCTAACGGCTGCAGTTTGTTATTGATGGGTCCGATGATCTATTAA
Source organism: Mormyrus iriodes (assembly GCA_011763525.2). NCBI lineage: Eukaryota > Metazoa > Chordata > Actinopteri > Osteoglossiformes > Mormyridae > Mormyrus > Mormyrus iriodes. The sequence goes on along the minus strand of JAAGVU020000041.1, from coordinate 7,502,411 downwards.
TTAAGTCAAACAAATCTCAGATCAATGGCGAATGTAAACTATGCTCCTTACAACCCCTTTACTGTATATTTCAGGACTCTGAATTGTCTTCGTGATGCTCCTGCATGTTAACCAGTCCGCCTGGAACTGGAATAATGCACTGCACATACGAAACAGCTGCTTTAACCCTTGTGTATTTTACTTCTTCCGTTCTAAATCCAAGATTCTATAGAATTTATCTTCATTTCGAAAATGTACTGGGGCCACTTCAACCCCAAAAATAAAACAGGGGCTAAATTGCTATCAGCCCTGGCCATGGTGTGGCTAAACCTCACAAATGCTATTCCGCAGCATTTTATGACACTTGGCTATTGTAATCATTATATAGTAAACAAAGAGTACATAATTTACACAAATAAAAGAATTTTTATTCTTTTCATATGATACATTTCTGCTGTGTGTGGAGTGAATAAGTGATTATTGAAAATAGATCTGTGGATCTCATTAATATGTGTTCCAAAAAGGAAGGCGTTTAATTGTAAACAAAACAAAACAACCAGGATGAATAGCAATTGCATGTAGAGCATACAAATACACACTATGTCAGGAATCACTACCTAATTAATTAAATTATAATATAAACGTACACAGAGCATTTTCCTCGCTCATATGCCATAAAATGAGAGCTATCATATTCACATCTGATGGCATTTTTACAGGAATCGATTTACTTAGGACATGGCACACCCTTCATCCTGGAAATTAATGTGTAAAGGAATGAGATACTACAAATATATGTAATCAGCAATTTAGCAATAATCTCTATAAATAAATAATCAGTGGTGCCATTAGTGTGACATCCGTCCCAGTCCTGTGCGGATATCTAACCTACAGCACTATTGGCGGATTGCATTTATCATGCAGCACTTTCCTAACCTTGCGCGTTCAGCTCGAATGGATGGGGAAAGGAGGATCTGAAACTTTAATTTACACTGCTGCTGGAGCAACGCAGTCACGATGGCCTGTGGCACATTAGCCGCACACCAGCAAAAGGCGTGAAAGCGCCAGCCCTGGAACATTAACCCTATCAGGGAGGTTAAAGGTGGCCAGCCACTAAATACAGGGGTAGTTTACATAATTAGCACAGAATCTCACTAATGTTTGCCGTGCGACATGCTCTTGCAACTCTTCAGGTCTGCGGCCTATGCTCTCTCCCGGAGTGTTTGGGAAGAATAAAAAAAAAAACCTACTGGATTAAGTTACAAACTGGGCCGAGAGGGGGAAAAGAAGAAAAAAAAAACAGCGAGGAATGTACTTAGGATTTAAAACAGACAACTTTCGGAGCCAAGAGACTCCAAATGCCAGTACTAGTTCCCTATAATTCAGCACATAACCTAGCCTCAGACTCACACTCTTTAAGGGCAACATAGGCTAACCCAAAGAAAATTATAGAAAGTTTTCAAGTATATGTAAATGCTTAAAGGTTTTCTTTAAGCTCAGTTTTAGACTAATAGGTACAGAGCAGACATTGTTAGTACTTGGGGGTATTTTCAAGTGCAGACTTTGTGACTGACTTTGATGGAAAGGAAGCTGTTTCATTCTGGTTTGTGGAACCGGGACAGACAAAACCACACACTTTTGTTCAGTTTGCGTATAATTAATACCTGCATAAACATATTAAACATATTTTACTCTCATTTCCTCATTCAGCTGCAGTTACAATAGTGGCTTATTGTGGAGGCTCGATGGACGTACAAGGGTGGAGGTACAAGACTGCTCAGAGCAGACAGGTTGAGATATTGCTGCCATTTTTTGTTAAGAATGCCAAGGGGGGGGGATGGTGGATGGAAAATGTTGCCTGAGTAACAAGAAACAGTCTGCTAATCCCACCTATACAGAAACAGATGTTGAAACTTTCTTCAAAAAAACTAAACTATGAGGGCACATTTAAAGGGGGTATGAACCTAGTTAGAGGGAACTGATATTGTTCTCAAATGCCTCAGTAAAATCAAGCGATTCTTTCCCCTGCTCCAGTAATTCACACAGCCTCCACTTTTAATGTAATTCATTAACACAGCATGGCACAGAAGGTGACACATTTCTCTACACATACAAACGCAGTGCTAGGCGTGCGACTTCACAGGAAACAGGAAGTACACCTATGTCACCTGTCACTTACCGACGATGGCAATCGAGCTCGTTAGCCAGTCAAAAAGGTTCATTAAGGTATATTCAGGTGAGAAAAATGCACTTTGTTCTAATGAATTCAAAACAAATAAAGGAGTATTGTTCACAAGATCATGAATGCCTAACACAAGTTCCCCAGTAAACGCCTGTATAACTATATAAGGCTTTGAAACACTGTCCTATGGAAGGTGAGCATTTATAGAAAATATTTTAGGAGGTATTTTATCTGGGAAAACCCACATGCACAACTTTGCCGCAATAATCACGTGCAATGGTGGTACCATGGTTTGGGGATACTTTTCTGCATCAGGACCAAGATATCACAAATCCCGCTCTCTACCAGATCTACAAGAGACTGTCAGGCCATTGTGTACATCAGAAAGGCTGAAAAACAAGTATTACACCTCTGGAGTGGCCTAGTTAAACCCATTTAGTTCAAGTTCAAGTTCAAGTTCAAAGTTTTATTGTCATATGTACAGAGTACAGTGTACAGAGTACAATGAAATTCTTACGTGAGTGCTTCCTTCAGAGACTAGACAATGAACATTTAACAGACCACTGTGACAATTCAATAACTAACATTAAATAAACAGCAGAAAATAATCAGTTAACAAATAATGTATACTACTGAGTGCCCATGAGTGACCGTTAGAGTGCAGGTGTGAAATGTTTTTAAACATTTGTTGTGGTAAGAACTGAAATGAGTATTTCATGCTCATAAATCAACAAATGTCCCAGAATCAAGCGGTTCTATGTGGAAAGGCAGGCGACAATTCCTTCATGACACCGTAAGAAATTGATCAATGTCTACAGGAAGTGTCTGGTTGTAGTCATTGCAGCTATAGGTGGCACAACCAATTACTGGGTCCATGGGGACAATTACTTTATCATACGGGAGAGATGGGTGTTGCATAACAGTACTAAATAAATGACATAATCATTCTTGCACTCAGTTTTCCTTCTTAAACGATGTAAACATAGAAAATCTGAAAGGTGTCACATACTTTATCACAGTACTTCATATGCAACAAACAATGATTTATATTAATTTCATGTTTCATTAAATGGCTCATTACAATATTACCTTTGACAAATGGCCTGTCAGCATTTCTTAAAAAGTTAAAGCAGACCTTATGGCTGAGAATGTTTTGGTGATTAAAGAAACAACAAATAAGAATTAGCAGCAATTATCAAATGGCAAAATTTTAAATGGTAATAACTTTAAGATGGTTGCTGGAAAATAAAATGAACTCTTAGGGAAGTGAGTCTAAGACAGTCGTGGATAGATATTTTGGCTGCCTACAATAGCAATGTGTTCCATAAGAAATCTACTGTATGCATTTCAACATTGTCTGAGACACTCCCTGTGTTTCTTTAATGCTAAATCAGTGACTAGTTTTTGCCTTGTTTTCTGTCTGTGGTCGAAGTTATAATATCTAAACGTTTGTACAACCTTTACAAAACGTATTTTACCCTATTACCCTATCACACATTTCTTAGTGATACACAGAAAATTTATCTGGCAAATATTCAATCCTTTGACAATTGTGTCATGTGGACCAGCATTTCAGAATTTTGTGTGGAATCCGATACTGTTCAACGATACCGGAATGTAAGCTGGCAAATCAATTTTTGACTTATTCATCCCAATCATCCTCATATCCATATTTTGGACACAATAAAATTCATTCACATCAGAGGTGGATTTAGTAATGTGTCCGGTCGAATGAACCAGTCCCTAATTTGTAAAAATGATTTGTCCTCATTAACCTAGACACAGACTAAGGGTTCTGTCGAACATATTGTATCTACATAGTACTGAAATACGGTTTTATTACGGCCAAGACTATCCAACATTAAAAACATCACCAAGATTTGTGAAATTTCTCCTCATTTCAAGGGGACAACGGAGTTGGGTCCTGCAGCCCAGGAGCTTCAGGCTGTGATTCCAGAAATCATCTTCTGTATAGCTATCTCCAGTCTTGCTTGTAACTGTTCTGTCACAGACATTCACACAGACAATCTGTCACTGTTGTACAATCGTCTGTCAGAGAGAATATGTGGCATTTCGGGTGGAGTTTAGTGAGTGCTCAAACTTTTTCGCAAATAGAATTGAAACGTTAAAATCAGTTACCCAGTGCTCCCTGCTTGCTTGGCCTCGTTGGTTTGCGTGGTGCCCATGTATGGCTCTGTAGAGTTAAAGTGTTAGGAGGTGGCGCTACACCGGACGAACTCCATGCGGGTTCTTGTTGTACGAAGTCTGCGTAACTTTGTTGGCTAGCGGCCATGTTAGTTCCTTGAAGCGACAGTTATTTTAACACGGCCACGTGCCCCCTTTAGTAAGGAGTAACATGGCGCACTCGGTGGAGGGCTTGCGGCAACTGTGGGTGACATCTGTTTTTTCCACTTATCCTGCTTTGTATTTGTGCCGTTAATGTTTTTAGCGGTAGATTGCACATGGCGTTTGCGAATGGGACGTTGGGGTGTTCTGGGTGGGAAACTCTGTTAGAGTGCGCGCGCGTTGTGTGAGAAGGTTACATATACTGCTGAGAGCGTGAGCGTTCCCACCGTCCGGCCGGAGGACAGCGCTGTCCTGTCATTTCAAGCATGCATTACAGGACATTACAGCTAACTCTGACTAAACTTTATAAAACAAAGTGTTAAAATTATCCCTCGATGGCTAATTTTTTTATACTACTATGAATAACACATTTATACTAATTTAAGATAACATATTAACAAATACGGCTAAAGTTTTTTATTCCTTAAAACGTTTGCCCTTGGTACTTCTGTCTGACGCCCTTCATTTCTAACAAAAGACGTCCGACAAGTCTGGAACAAAGTTAAAGTGTTTAAATTCATCCTGCTAAAAGTTTTTCTTCCTTAAAACGACTGCTGCCAGGATGCCTGGGGTACATGTGAGTTAAACCGTTTAAATTCATCCTGCTAAAGTTTTTATCCCTTAAAACTTATTTAAAATAGAACATTAACAAATACGACTAATGTTTTTTATTCCTTAAAATGAACTATTTACAACTAGTGGGTGCAACAAAGACAGCTAGGGGGTGCATGAGCATGTAGAAAAGCCCGGACGGGAGCCTGTCAATCACCATCACCTGTGACATCATCACCCGAGCACTCACTAAGCTCCGCCCAAAGTGCCACATATTCTCTCTTCTGTCTGATAAAGATCACCATACTGAAAAATATGCTTGTAACCATACAAACCAATACATCATATTTGGTTTTGTATGAGAGACTGAAATATTTAGCAACAGAATAAAGCCAAAAGCCAGGCCTCCAATGCAGAAATGGGCAGTTCATTCGATCTATAATTCCTTTGCAAAGTCTGAGAGCTCCTAAATGAGCATACCTCTCACTCTTAATGGCATATTTAAATCCCCTAATTATTGCAAACTGTGTAAATTATTGTATATGCTTGTACAGGATGCTGCAACTGATAAAATTTACAACAGTAGACATGTAATGCTTAGTTCTCAAAAAAAAAGAATACAAAGCAGTAAATTAATGATTCATAACCACTTTTAAAAAACATCTCAAGGCAACTATAATGTGACGATCCCAGATGAAAATGTCTACCATAGATTTGCAAACAATAGCTCCTGACTGATATAAGAATAACTCAAGGCTATTTATCCAATAGGTAGTTAGTCATCTGAAGATATATGTCTTATTATAACCCTATAAACGAATTGTCAAATTTTCACCAAAACTGTGATAGCAGAACACAAATGTGTTTTTAGTTTCTCAACCTGACTGTGAATTGAAATGATATGACTGAACTCTGTGCATGTAATCTGAAAATTGAATAAATTACCCAAAGCGCAGAAATAACGTATGCTAAAATGAGTGTTAATTACAGTTGTGGGTGGTAGCACTGTAGTATTGTGCTTTTGTCAAAAGTATACAGATTTCACAAAACAAATGCAATTTACCTTTCAAAAGCAGATACTTATGCAACCATATCATTACACTTTGTATCTGATCATGTCTTCCCGACTTCCAGCAGACTTTTTGAACACCATGCAATCAACATGACAACAAATAATACAAAAGCAGCCTTTACATTTTTTCATTTATTGCAAATCAGCGTTTAGCCAGGAGCAGACCCACACATAGACCAAGAGCAAATAGCGAATAAATTCATATAGAGCTACATAAATGCAAAACAGAATTCAGCATGCTAGTCAGGTGCTAGTAAGTCATTCTTATGCTGAACTAGAGGACAGAATACAACACTAACTCTAAACATCAAAATGTAAGCGAACACTGCAGGAGTAAAAGTCAATGAAACACTGATATTAATTTATAATCACACTTTCAGTGCTACACCAGATATGCTTTTGTAAAACATTACACATTTTTTGGTTTATCGTTATAATGATTTTATATATATTATCTATATTTACGTATATATGATTACTTATAAAAAGTCTTTTTTTTTTTTACCCGTCTTATCAGGTATATTCAGAATGTGGAAGGTAATAACCAGACGACACAGGGGACTAAGAATAATAATGAAAAGTTGTTCTTGGCCAAGACTATAAAATAAAATGTGGCAATAATGTGCTAACAGGATTTAAAGATCATATTCATGCTATTCGTTAACCTCCAACCCAACCAGCTGACTGATCTCATAATTATTGTTCCAGGTCAGGATTAAAACATCTGCTTCTACTCTTAGTTTAACTGACGGCCACTCGCAGTCCGTGTGATCGCAGTATCATAATCATTTCCAAATTAGGAGAGTAGCTATTCAGCATGAACAGCCTAAATGGGGCCCAAGAAAGACTGAGCACTTTAAAAGCTTTGCTCGGTAGGAGCGAGGTAAGTTCCTAATTGCTTAGGGGGGAGGGAGGAAGCTATGTAAGTCAACAAAATCTGATCGATGAAGAGGATTATATTAGAGGGAGCCCTTGGTCTGTGGCCAAGAAGAGCAAGAGCTAGGACCCAATCTCTTCAGCTGAAAATAATCAAAAGGCTAAGTGAAGACTACATGGCTGAAGAGCCGCATTTGTGCAGGAGGGGAAAAAAACACATCAGCTATTGATTGGCCAGACCAAGGTAATTAGAACAGTTGTCAAGGTGACAGGACACATGCCCTTAACACTGAAGAAATATATCTTTGTTTTACACTGAACTAAGTGAATTAGTGCTTGGTAAAAGGCTTTTTTTTTTTTATTTTACCAGTAGAGTGCAAACACTCATTAAGTCAAAAAAGGTACACTGTGAGGAAGGTCAAAATACCAGTTATAAATGTCTAAAATTTACTGAACACATCATGGCAGTACTACACAAATCCTGTACTTCATGTAATGGATAGCTCAATATTTTTATAGAACAAACCATTCAGCGTTATAAAAACATACCGAAATTAATTCCAATGAAATCTGAAAAAAGTATTGACAGAATAAATACTCTATTTAACAGAATCACCTGTTTAATAAGAATAGCAAGTAGCACATTTCTCATCAGAGAACAAAAAAGTCTAACAACTTGAGGAAGCTCATTTCAACTGTATATGTAACCCCGCCATCAATGCTTAATGTGGCTTATTCAAATGGATATTTCCTTTTAATAAAAGAAGTACATCACAGAATGGAAACATTCACATTTTGCTTTAAACTTTACAAGGTACTGTGTTTCAAGAGTTTATGCTACCATGCTAACTGCTACATAAACTAGCATGGACCAAGAGCATAATAAGAAGTGCACATATCCATGCAACGTGAATAATTTAGTTATCACCGACTGTTCAGCTAACGTGCCCTCATCACCGGCAACAGCTGCAGAGTATATATATATACAGACACACAGACACAGAGACACACACACACACACACACACATAGCGCATATTTGCACTTCGATGCAGCATTTGCAATTCGCATAAGCCACTTACAACCAATCTCTGCTGAGAAAAGCACCACATCGAGCAAAAGCTTAGAGCTCCTACACCCAAGAAAGGTCTGCATTCCTTGTGCTGGACTTCCTGTCCCTTTCAGGAGCTGTGAAATGAAGGTTTCTTCCACTGCCTCTTAATCCATGTAAAAGCACTGAAAGAGTAAATCCTGCATTTTATTGACCGTTGATTTGCATATACCCTCTTGAATATAAAGTCTTGTATATTGAGAAACTGCTTTTTCAAAGGGGACTTTAAGGCTTAAAATGTTAGCAATTTATATGATATCCTTCTGAACACTGTGGAATAGAAAATGCCTGCTACTGAGATCTGTTAGAGAAGCATCTACCTTAGTTTGGTTCCATTTCTTTTTCCTGTTAGCAAGCATTTATAAAACCGGAATGTACAGCATGATGAACACCATCTGTGAAAAACTCAGACGGTTCCATTGTAATAAACACTGGAATTGGTCAAGATCAATAACTTTTCATTAGATAATAATTCACCCAAGGTAGCCCAGAGAAAAAAATACTCATCAGTGTAATACGAAATACTAATTAGTGACACTTATAACTTAGTTGAAAAGTCTGCATTTGTACTAATCATTTGTTAATCATTGATATATAATGGTCTTCCCCATCAGTTTTATAACTATTAAGGATACTGACAGATTCAAGTACCCCGTATAAGCGTGACTGAGGGATATAATTTGCACCTAAGAGATAAATGATCTGCAATAAGCAGTTTCTTTCTTAACGCTGAGTACTGAGAATCGTTCCTCTCAAGACCCCATTATCTCAGCATAGAAATAACCTCCTATGGATATTTAATGTCGTTATAGGGAACACGAGGCCCCTTAAAACAGGTCTTTTTCTTGATGTATGCCAAGTCTCCATCAGCCCTCTACATATGGTAGCACAAAACTTCCAACTTGAAGAAGCCTTGTAAATGTGAGTATGCAAAATAAAAACCCTGATAAACTAAAAAAAGGAAGTTTCTATCAATGCCACAGCGCCTTTCCATGGGAAGAGGAACAAGTAAACTAATAATATTTCCTCTTGATTTGTCCTCCTACCACTTCGGAGCTGGCAGTGAATTTCCCAACCTGATAAGGGCTTAGCCAGTGTAATCCTCTGAGGCTCCTGGTCTTATCTGGCATGTGAGGAAGAGAGAAGCCCTCCAGTTCCTTCAAAGGCGACAGCAGCTGAGTGCTGGGACGTGGGACCGCGTGGCACTCGGCCTGCTGGGAGGCAGTACGACCCACGCACACGCACATAGGAGAGGCAACCGTGGGATGTTTACCGGACGTCTCCTGAAGAATGCTGATATAGCAGCACAGGCAGGTACTGCTCAGAGGCAGCCCTGGCCCATGATCTGTGTCCTAATTAGCCTGCGGTAGCTACACTCATGAAAGTGCAAGTCAAAGACGTGGCTTGCCATCCTATCAGTCAAATTAAGTTATTCACACTGGAAATGTCAGCACTTAGCAAAGACGACTGCTTGAAATTCATCTCTAACCAAGACCCTTCGATTAGCTTTTTCAGCTGTACTCCCTCACCCTGCATTTTTGGGTTTTCATGTATTTTTTTCCTCTAGCAGCTAGGTTCCCACAAGGGACTGTTCATGTACAACCTGATCACAAGCCCAATTTCAGCCTGCTGCCCTAGAAATAGATATGGGGGGCTGGAAAGCAGATGGAAGCACTTTCCAAGTAGTGTGAGGTTTATACATAACATTTATATACAACACCATGCAGGTACGTCAAAATCTTCTCAATTTACAAATAATGCCACATTGCATTGGAATTTCATTATCCGTGGAATTAAAATAAAATGCTGGCACACAACAGCAAATGCTTTCTGACGTTATCTGTCACTTGATTAAAAATGGAATACTGTCTTTGAAAAAGATGATCTAGTGTTGCAATATCAGTGCTAACTGAAGATCAATGACCAGCTAGACAATTCTGCAGTTTTTGGCAGGTCATGTGTGGTGCATATGTCTGCATCTTCAAAGATTGCAGGGGATGTTCTACATGTGTCACAAGGCCTGGCCAACATGTGGGAACTCGGAGTTTGGCCGCTAGGATCTCTTGCAGACTTTTTTTCTCCTTTCCCTATGCCTGGACTGCTCCTTGCTTGTGAACCTCAAGAGACCGTCGCCATAGGGGCTGCAGCAAATAATTGAGTCGATGGCAGAAACGTCCAGCTGCTCAGGCTGCACATTCACAGGGATGCATGTAGATCAAAAATCAGAAAGTTGCTATGGCAAATATACTAGCCAGCAGCATTTTTGTAGACGTGCATCAAGTTTTGTGTGCGTGTGTGTATTTCGGCGGAGGGGTGGGGTTCAAATTCTGAAATGGCAAAGAAAAGAACGAGAGGCCCTGACAGGTCAATCCATGCAGAACAACCAGGACAACAAAGATATCTGAAAACATATTTCCAAGGGTCAGAAATTCATGGAAAGGCACAATAGATGTCAGGCCAGACTACAGAGGACATCTTAAAAAAAATGACAAAACAGAGTGTTTTTCAAAGGGAGGCATCCCAAGGCAATTTGTTGGTCTCAATGAATAAAACTTCCTTCTATTCTCCATGGCCAACACCATGGCGGTGTTAAAGATCTCTGGAAAGATACTGAACCGTTCAGATCAATAAGCACATCTGTACCATGTCCATGACAGGGTCACACAATTGCTATGTGAATTGCCTGCCTAACAAAAGACCAATCTATATCTTGTCAGCATGGGGAAAAACACTGATGTGACTGTAGATTTGAAGCTATGAATGTTGTCCTTAAAGTTAATTGAGCCACTCAAAACATCTGTAATGGCTGAACTGAAATAAAACCTTGGATGTGTAGCTCATCCTTCTTTTATTCATTTTTTACAGAAGATTACATCAGACAAATAACCACACTGTCTAAAACGTTAGACGGTGGTGTCTGCTCTTAATCTGCCTGTCTGAAAAACAAGATTTATTATAGTAATTACATATATGAACTAAATATAGGAAGCTTCAGGGGTGAAGAAGAAAGATTTATGTACAAATGCACATGCTGTTCTCTGTAAAAATTTCTACCACTTTGATCCAGAGGTGCATGATTTCCAGCTTCTGCTAATGGGCATTAGTAAATGATGCAAGTGCCACACATTCGAATGCATCAACCTTTTAATGCAAGGACATGTGCATCAAAGTTTCAGCTATAATATGAAATGATATTCAGGCAGCTGTTGTAAAATGGCTTGAAAATTAACTTCAATTCAGATCACATTGCCTAACTGAATGTTATTAACCAGAACTAATAAACCATTAAATAAAACCCCACTGAAAGACGCTTAATGCAGATGGTAACAAATGCATCCAGTTTCAGTTCATTGGCTTAATTCAGGATTGTAGTTCTAGTACTGCTACATATCAGTACACATCGGCTGTGGTGACCGGGTGGTTTCACTTCAGAAATCCACACAACAATACTGAATGAAGGGCTTCATTCTTAAATAAAAGGCCTTGGTAATTCATACTGTTCAGTGAAGTGCCACGTGAGATGACAAAACATCCATGGACTATTGCAGCGCTGGCCATTTCCGTTTTTCATAAAACTTTTGCTTGTGTCAGCTTAAGCCGCAACGCACTGTGTTAAAAGCCCACATGGTCAAAGACATAAAAACATAAACCAGAGATACAGTGACGTGAAGACGTGGAAGGCTGGCTAACAGAGGAGGCCCGTCGAGCGCACGGACCAGGGACGAGGCAGACTAGGGAAAAACATCGCGCTGGAATGTTTACAGTACACACAGACCAGAGTCTCCAACAATCCAGACTAAACAGTACCATGTTTGGTCACTGCCTTGTTCCGATCACTGTAAACAATTTGTAAATATCTGAATATAAGCTGCACTCAAACTGCATTCATGTTTCTCACTGCTGTGCTGTACAGAATTCTTTTGTACACAATTGTATATGTACACCTCTGAGAAACACTTCATACATACATCGTACATATACAATACTGTATGTAATTTGTGTGTGTGTTTATATACACATACACACATATATGTATTTATATACTATCAATGTATGTGTGCATACAAACACACACACACACACACACACACACACACACACACGCACACCCGCTAGAATTAAACCAGCAAAAGGTGTTATTGTAGCACCCAACATATTCACTGGAAATGACAGATGTGATGTTTATAAGAAGAAGCCGCTATGTATCACTATCAGCAAAGTATATTTTGAGGAAGTAACAGCGGATCATACTGTTAAATCATATGCTTGTTCTTCACAGGGATAATGAATAAGCTATCCCAGAATTATCCCAGGACAGGTGATATGATGACAGCCAACATAACACAAAATACAAGCTAGTAATCCCTTTTCAAATCTTGGTTAAACAAAGAAAAATATGCTTGGAAAATTCTTTTATACAGTGTGTCTTAGAAATAATTTACAAAGTACTCCTCCCATTCATAATGTTGGTATAAAAAAGGGGCTATAAAAAGTGAGTTCACTGCTCAAGGGTACAACAGCACCATCCCCAGAGATCTGACCAACATTTTGGTCACCTGTACAGTTCCAGCACATCTAGGGCTGCCCCTGCAACATATGCAGGGTATCCTGGTAATACTGTGTTCAAAGAAGTTTGTTTAGTGCATGGCCGGTGGATATAATATTTGTCCAAATGCCCTTGAACATATTCTCACATGTTGAACAATCCATATCGCCAGGCGCAAACACCGTCTATGGGGACGGTGTGTGTGAACATCCTGACAACAGTGCCTCTATTTTGGGGCAGCAAGCTTTCGCTGAGTGCCTCATTAGCCTCCACCACCGCTACTTCTTAAGGTCCAGCGAGATCGCAAACTCTCGGCATAAAGCGTAATCGGTTGTTTCAAATGCAGTTTTTGAGCCAAGCTGGAGCGACAGTGATTGGGGTTTTGAATGTGTCTGCAGAGTAAACAAAAACTAGGGCTAACTGCTACAATACAAAGTATGTCATCTGCACCTAGAGGGAACATGTTCTCAGAGGACAAAGTGCTTGTGCTACGGACACATAGTTGGAAACTAGCGAGCACACAATGCTTTTATTAGAGTCAAGACAAATTTAGGAAGGCTGATTGTGTAAATCAAGTTAAGTGCATTATAGATAAAAAAAATACCACCATATATAATACATCGCAGTGTCTAATGGCTGCTGGTACAGAGAACAACTGTAGTAAACTGTAGCGCTTAAAATCTCATCCCTCACCTCACATGGGATGCTTGCTGTTCCTCAAAACAACAGCACCACGCACTCAGAGAGACAATATGGCTTAAATCTGACAGCCACTCTACTTCGCTCTGTGTGTTGTAAATATACTCGTTTTGTATATGCAAGTTTTCCCTGATTAAATACGTATCCTTTTGAGTCTATTAAAATCATTAGGGAGTTTTCCTCACAGCAATAATTCTGCTACTACTACAATTATTTTAAATAATCCTTAAGCTGAATTGCTGCTAAATGAGTCATTATACTTTACGGAAACACCTATCTATCCATCCACGCGTCGATAGTCCAACTTATCCCAGTCAAGGTAATGGGGACTTCCTGAACACAGTACAATACAAAATCAATGGCAAAAAAAGACATTATAGCTGTCATTAAAGCATATTAATAAATATCCTCTAGACAGAAAGAAAACTTATAACAGTAATTTCCTACAGCAATTTATGTTTTGGGATAAGGGATGGATAGGCAAGAATTTCTTTTGGCTACATCTAGCCAAATCCAGAGGTAAATAATTCTTTGCTAATATATGATTACAAAATATATATTTATTTCCTCCTTGAATAGGGCTGATAAATCTGCCACTGTTTATTGTGATCTGAAGGCTCTGCAATGGCTGAGGCCGACATCCTGTCAAAATGCCAACCTGAGAAAACACACAAGGGCTATTCGAAGAACACTGACTGCCTAATCAATTTTTGTCCACTAGAGTTAGCAACTGTTGTTTTCTAAATCCCATATACGCATCATGGGTACTTTTCATTAATGTGACAGATCATTTAGCATTATTATTTAGCTCAACAAAATCCATTCCTGTATGTAAATCCAGAAACGATTCCTCTCACTAATGAATGGAAGAAATTTGGTTCGTGTAAGACATACCCTTCTCCTCACTTTGTGTCTCTGGTCACTTATACCAGTATCAGACATATGACATGCCACATTCTCCACAATTCTGGAACGCTTTGACGAAATTCAGTTATATTCTGTTAATACAGGAACTGATGATGACTTGGCGATTCACAGTGTCAGAACGAGGTAAGATGAGATGTCACCGCCAATGCAGACAGGGCAACGGCTGTTGGAGATGTGACAGACTTCATGATTTAGCACATAACTCTTATTTATTTTTTATTTTTTCTGGCTAAATATGTTGAAAAGTGAATTTAGAAAATACCAGGAGCTATTACTGAATAATAATATCTTATGTGCCATCACATATTAATGTATGCCTTAGTAAAAATAATCAGCAAAGACTATTCTTCAGATTTATTGATTAATTATTCTATCCAGACATATTAGCATAGTACAGTAGCAATGAAATGGCAATGACCCATTATCAGTATACACACCACCATCTGAATGGAATCAGTGTGTGTACCAACAAATTAATTTGAATATAGCGAAAACTATATATGTACTCTATTGTATCTGCATATCAGGATCAATCACAAAATGTCTCGGATGCTAAAGAAGGTGAATGAAAAATTCTCTATTTTCCATATGTTCGGAAGAGTTACATCTAAGCTGCACTCTAGATAACAGAGACACTCCATGCTCTCTGCGGTTAATAAATCTGCTTTGGTTTCCTCAATTTATATTAATGCCATAACAGGAAATACTTATGAGGCTTAGCTATCCCAAAGTCTTCAAAGTAGAGAGACTTCCGGAACTCCAAAGAGAAATGCATCAGGAGACAATTAAAAAAAAAAAAATCAATAAGCATCAAATGATTTCCTCCAGAAAAATAAGGTACTGCGTTTTTGAAAATCCTTCTTAAATAACCACATGGACACAGAAAACACTGCCGAAGATCATGGCAGAGATTACTGAAACATTTCAAGTGCAGATGAATACATCTCCGCATGATATCTCTTCCAGTTTGCCTTTTCCATAGCACTAATTAAAAACTGAATGCAATTAACTGTGTAAAACCTTTAAGGCGTTGAGGTTTCATTAATGAAGTGTACAGCTGGATTTATGAAGAGAACAACATGACAAAGTTACTTATTTCAAATCAAGACTTAATTTTCATACCTTGGACAGCAACAGAAGTAGACAGTAGCCAACACCTCACACTGTAAAGAGCATTTATGCATGCAGTTTCTGTATAAAATATTCACATTTTCCAGCAGTGCCGAAAAACAAAACTTCATACTGAGAAATATGTTACTCTTTTTGTTTGAGTAATTTTGAATTTTTTGCTACATAATATCGTACCATTCCGAATGCGACTTTATGCCCAGTGTTGCCTGGGATAGGCTCCAGGCCCCCATATGACGCAGACCAGGTTAAGTGCTTAGAAGATGGATTGATGGATATATGAATAAGAAGCTTGATACTTAAAATTTTGTATGTGCACATCGAAATCACAGAGGATTTTGCATTAACTTGACTTTTCAGAAAATCCAAAAAAACGTTTGTAATTAACTGTGATTTATTGGTTTCTATAGTTACTATAGGTATACATCCCTTCTGTTTTTTTAGTACCTGTAACTGTTTTCCATACTCATTTTTCAAGGAACTGTTCCTGCACTAAATGTTTCTTGGCAATTAATATCAAATAATACTTTCTATTAAAGATTAATGTCTTTGCCACTAACAGCTGTGCTTGTTCTGCGTTTAATAATATGAAATTAAATAAAATATTAACACCCTGAATACAATTATGTAGCCAACCTGGATCCATCAATATCTTCAGTCAGAGAGACTTGAATATTCATCAAACGGTGCTGTAGAAACACAGTGCGTACCTCCCACAGTATCCGAAAGGTACAAATGTGTAACTAGAGAACGTTTTTTTTTAGTATTAATTCTTCCAAAATTTAACTGAAGCTAAATTCAACCAGTGTAAACTATTTGATCATAATGTTTATCAAACAATTACAATGTCACGCTGCAAATGAATCCTTAAGATATAAATACGCGTATTATTAATCAGAATTTTTAATTTCGTTTAAAGGATAGAGAACATAAACATGACCAAAAATATATATATATTTTATTATTTATATTGTTGTCTGGTCCCATAGCTACAAGGGATAGTTGCCCTTCTTGTGCGAATGAGTCAGCTTACATCTTCTGACAATTGGAAGCCCAGGGCTTTGTCAAAGGGAAACACAATTATTGTTTTGATTGGCCTTCCTTGTTATGTTACCGCGCAAAATACTTTCAGTTGGGATCGCACCGCTGTGGTTTCAAAGTGGAAGCACGCACATATAACATCAAAAAGACGTCTGCTTTTATTTACCGGGGACTAGCGCTTGGCACATTGGAGTTCTGACTTTGTTCCTCCGTCAGACGTATAGTCTCTCGGTGATCATGACAACCGACGCCATTGGCTGACAGCGATGATAAGAGAAACTATGGGATGTGTGACTGCGAGAGGGCCTATGAGAAAGGCAGGTTAATGCAAGACAGGGCCTGAATCAGAGTGTACCTCCAGGGAGCTAAAGGGGCCCGTTTAGTGGAACTGCAGCTGCAAGGTCTCTGCCCCAGTCAGGCTTGGCTTGGGTAGCAGGGGTCCCGAGACTGGGCTATGGCCATGAGAGAGGGTGTTGCCACAAAAAAGTGGATGATTAAAACAAAACAGATGAATAATAAATCACAAACCGCTTGTTAGTACAGGGCTCCGAAGGAAAAATTCATCGCACCCCAGAGAATTTACATTGTCGGGGAATGCACAGCTTCAAGATACCTAAACCTCCTCGCAAAGCGCACATACCAAATATGATACAATATGTTGTAACACATCTGCAGCATGCACAAAATAAATTATTACCCTGCCAAATGTACGGAACAGAAATCCATGACAACAGCCAGTGTATTGTAACAGTCTAAAGAGGAACCATGTCTACGAATGCAGGTATGATTGGTAACATTCTGCAAGTCCTGTGCTTGGGAACTGTATCAACAGGAAATGCACAAGAATAATTCTCAGAAGATCTGAAATGGGCAAACATCTGCCATTTCCAGAAAACTCCATATGCAGAGTCTTTGGAACTCTTCAGACTGGAGTTTAGCTTGGAACACCGCTGCACAGCCAAACGACGATCCACACACTGACAAATAATTTATTATGAACAAATTTGTACTACCAGTCATTAAAGCTGAACAAAGTCAGGGAGTCTTTGTGAGAGCAGTGGAAATTTATCATCAAGAAAAATTCTTCACAGCATGTGTTTCATATAAACTTACAACACATGACACATCCTCTCAATTCAGGTTCGGCGAAGAACCAAATTTTCCTACGTACTGATAAACTATTGATCGATCAGCGTGAAATACAGTAACATCTTTAGTCACAGTGCAGTAATCACTGACCATCAATCAATCGGTAAAAACAGACAATGAAATCTAGCAGCGATATTTCCATAATAGCAACAAGCTATTTCAAAACAGAAGTCTTTCATTATAACCCTTATATACTAAATGCATTACAATAATTTTCCAATTGCCTCCTTTGAAAATCACCCTAGATTTTATGATGTATTTCAAAATTGCAAGTTTTTCCACATTACTGCATTTAAGTTACTAATGGTGTCTTACAATGCATAAAAAGAATACTGTTTAAGTGTTTTAGGTACAAACACTTTATCGTGATTTTACTCATGCTTTACTCACATAAGCATTGGTTTTAAATGACAATAATCGTGTGCAAGTAGTTACAGCCTGAAATTGTGACCCCAAGTCTAGAGCCTGGTTTGAAGATCTAAAACTTATTCACCGATTCACCTAGACCATAAATTATTTTTGCAGTGTGGGAGGACACTGGAGCAGGAACATGGCGTGAACAGGCAAACTGTACACGTGTGGAACTTACGGCCAAGTGTGAACCAATAACCCTTAGACATGAGATAACAGCACTGAGCCATAGGAGAATCTGACTTATCACTCATTTGTAAACACGTGCGTTTCGGACTAATTTTTATTCATGTTTGAAACATAAACCAATTATCTACTCACTTGAAAGAATACAAAAAGCACAAAGCCACACGCCTGCCTTTGCAGGTATTACAAACTATTAGTTTCAAAAGGAATCGTTTTTGAAAAGTCAGAGTGGTGTGAGGAGAGGAACGCATTGGGAAGCAGGTAGAGTGGTACAGACTGCATTCTGGAGCTCTGCCAGGTTCTGCTCTTGGCTCTGGAAAATTAGTCAGATGCTGTGGATTAAGGCGATTATTTCACGTCGTAATGCTCTTCAAAATAGGAAAACGCTATCTCGGAAAAGTGTGGCGAGACTGCAACGGGAAGCACTCAAAAATGAAGGCAGACAAGACAAACAAACAGATAAACAAACAAACAAATATGTGCCAGGTAACACAAAGGCAGTGATAACATCACTTGTCATCCTTTAATAAATAACAACTTAGGAAAAACTACTATTCCTTGGCATATGACAGACTCATAAATGCAGACATTTCACACACGTGTTCTTCACGTCTCCAGGAGGTAGGGGCAAGTCTGCATTCCCCAGCCGTGTCCAAAAACAGGGAACTGCAGGATTTCAAAGCCCCCCCCCCCCCCCCGTACTCATGGGGTCCGTTCCCACTCGGAGTGGCAGCCTCACATCCCAGAGCTGCTGGAAGCCTCGGTGACGCGTGTCACGCCTCCACTCAGGGCTGCTAACGACGGTTCAATTAGGCAGATAAACATCTACAGCTCTCTGCTGAATAAACCGTCACCTATCTTCCCCCAAAATACAGCAAACGTCTGATACTGGAGAAATTAGCGACGTGGGGGTGGGTGGGCTAATATGCCAGATAGCTCGCTGGCCTATTCAAATTTAAATGTTTTCATTAGAGGGAGAAAAAAAAAAAACAAGGATATAGTTAATAGGCAATGCTCGAGTAATTGTGCAATCAGGGATTTGTTTTCATCAGATGGCTTAACAATTATGGCTGCTATCAGATTAAAGCGGGTTTCGAAAAAGGCGCATCCAGCGAAAAAGGTAGCGGGAGTGAGGCCGAGGAAGCTAACGGAGAGACTGCATGAATAACAGACGTAGCCTGGAGAGGAGGACAATTTGATGAATCTGGTATTGTACAGCGCTGATCAACGTGACGGAAAGAGAGGCTGTGGAGGAAGAGAGAGAGGGAGAGAGAGAGAGGAGCACATTTTCCACTGTGATACTCGCAGCCTACATGGCAGAATCATTTACATGCCCCACATCACGAAAAAGCAAAGCCTAATCTCTTGAGGACGAATTCTAATCAAGATGAAATGCATTTACAAATCTATTTAATAAGGCTTGCCAGAAGTGAAACTTGGCATGTAAATATGGCGGGATTAAATATCATCAGCGACCAACACTGTAACCAATCGCCTGCAGACAGAGAGCGCCTGCCAGCTCCCTGTCTCCCGGCTGCCTCTGCATTGTGCGCGTCCCCTCCAGTTACGGGGATGGGGGG
>JAAGVU020000041.1:7379591-7482527 GCA_011763525.2 Mormyrus iriodes | reverse complement strand
GGGGGGTAATAAGTGGGGGGGGCGGTACGGTGTCTTCACGGCAGGGCCCAGCCGCACTCACCTCTGCGCAATCAGCGGCCCGCCTGCAAATGAGGTGTCAGTGGTTGTGCTCGGAAACGCCTCTTTCTGCCCGCGCTGGCAGCGCCGCCGGAGCCGCGTGCCTCTTCGGGGTGCAGCCGTACGTGCTATGCCGTGCCAGTCATTGTTGTGCCGTTTGCTTTTCAAGTTTTTCTTTTTGCGGCTTTTGTTTTTTTTTTTTCCAGGGTTATTTTATTATTTTTTTCTTCCTGCACACTCCTACCGAAAATAAAATAAGGATGGCACCTAATAACCTCCATGCGGTAAATTAAATAAATACGAATAAATCGGAAAGGGGTCAAAAACAGTCCCAGATACCTCAAAAAAAGCTACCAAGCCATTAAATGCAAATGTAGCTGTTAGCGGCTTGAATTTGGTATCGGTTTGACCAACGCTGACCACATCACCGCTTAAATAAAGTGAGGTGGAGCAAACCACATGATAACTCAGATGTCCACAGGGGAGGTGGGGGGCAAACCCCTTTCCCCGGGACCTCGGCCTGGGGGCCACGTAACCAAATGGCGCATGCGCTAGGAGATAAGGGTGTTTTTTTTTTTCGGGAGCACCGGGAGTGCTCTCGGAGCCCGCGGCATCCGCCTGAGACACGGCTGCCTTTCGGATGGGAGCGTGCAGTTAATGAGCAGGGAGAAAAACACATTTCACAGGTCGCACATCCCTTCGCAGCCAGCCTCGGCGCTGCCAGACCCCCTCTGGACGTGCGATCGATTTAGCGGCGCTGGCATGCGCTCACAAGTGTCAAAAGCCCTTCTTTATATCCTCAGGTCATTTAGTGCCATCTGTAAGCGGGCAGTCTGATGCGTTTCACGCTCCTCTGTTTAATTCTTTTTCATTAACCTCCCTCACTGCAAGACGCACGCACCGGGCTCCCTCCACCCAGGCAGGGCGGGCGCATCCGGGGGGGGGGGGGGGGACTCAGCCATTTTAAGAGAATTCTCCCTGCCGCATCAGAGAAGCTAGGTAGCTAGATAGATAGATAAATAAATAAATAATCAGTCACCAGAGTTAAGGACATCTGTGGCAGGATGGGTTAATTCAAAGTGGCATCACTGAATACACATCTGTCAGGGGAGATCAAATTACAGGGCAAACTCTGCTCAGCGGTTTAAAAAAAAAATATATATATAATATAAAATAATCCAAGAAATATACTGCAGATTCTGCTCCTGTGTGTGTGTGCGTGGGTATGTGTCCAAGGGGGTTTGGGAAGAGGGAAGCTTAACTGGGCCAGCACACACAAACTACCCCTTCCAATTAGTGTCAGTCATATTAGCAGTCATTTTTTAAAACATTTTTTTCAGCACAGCGTACCATTTCTGATGCTAAAAATCCCCACTAAAATTGACGCGTGCTAAATACACATCCGCATTTGCATTTTTAAAAAACCTCTCCGTTCTGTTTTTCTCCCCCGGTTGTTGTTTTTTTTTTTCCCTTCCTCGTCTAATTGCTCGCAGTATGACGGTTGCCTCAGGACCCTGATTTCCTAGCAACAGCCTGCCACCAAACATTTGGCAGAACTTCAACATTCTCTTTGTGAAAAATGGCACGGCTGCTTCCCCACTCCGCGTCTGCCGCTGCTGCGGGATGAGCCCCCATTGGCTGAGCAAGAGCCCCGGTAATTCCACGTCCGTCCAATCGCGCGGCACGGGTGGCAGGCACCTTGAAAACCCCTGCCAAATGCCATCAATCGCGGCTTCTGAAACACACCGTTTTGTAATCTGATTTCCAGATTAAAGCGTGACAAGGGTGTGCATATGGGATAACACTCGCCTCTACAAAATCCCCACAAAATAAAAAGTCGCAAAGATACGTGCGCAAAAATAAAGGAACGAGTGAATCTCGATTTCAGCCGGGAGCTCACGACTGCTCTTGACAAGGTTAATGGAGATTACTGTTAGGGGAGTGACTCTGGTAAACCTCGGTCTAGACAAGCCACAGTATTCTAAGTGCATATGGCTGTAGCTGTACATCTGATTACGCAGTCGACCAGGGAAGGTAGGAGCACTAAATGGAGGGATAGTGGATTTGCACAGTGGATGGGTGGGAGGGGCATTCTGCCTCGAGATCCTCAGCACTGACAAAGAGCCCCTGTAAATCTCACCATGCTGCACAAGCTTTTCTCCAAACAAGCTAGCGGACCTCTGCCAAATCGCAGGGCATCTGTCGCGTACACAAAATACAGAACAGTCCAAACCCGGGACCACCCAAACTCAAGAAACAAAAAAAAAATATGTATACCACCCCCCCCCCCACCCCACCCAAAAAAAAAAAATCACACCACACCATCGTCAACAGAGGAGCACTGCTCTGGGGCTGCAGCCGTCACCAGCGCGCACGAGAGTGTCCCTTTCTTGGAGAGAGCTCACTCTCAAGACAGAACAGCTCCTTCCAAGCTACGCCAAGTGCAGAAAACAGGAAAACACATTTGCTTGCTTTCTGGATTTTTTTTTTTTTACCCCTGAAAATTTCTGGAAACTGACTGCATTTCTGGCAGCACGCGACAACAATGGCTTCGAAATATTCTGAATTACAGTTACATCTTAACTATAACGTGGACCTTAAACACGACAGTTTATTGAATAACGCGCCATTTTTAATTCCATCCCTGTCTGGCTAGATGAATAAAAAAATTTGAACTGGGCAATATTCCCAGTTCTGAGCTATAATATATTAAAGCAGACTGACTTCTGAGGAAGGTCTAGGTAGACTTAGAGCTCATGTTCATTTCATGTACGACGTGGAGGGGCATATCTCCCAACCTTTAAGGGTATCTTCTCAACACAAGACCATTTTTTTTTCCACCACAGGAGCACAAATGTGTCCCCATCAGAGATTCAGATATGCACCCAAGACAATGGGTTTTTGGGGAGCCGACCAGCCACTCTAGGGTCCACTTGACAGTGGTGAATTTGCAAAACCCCTGGCAGGCTGGGGAGCAGACAGGGGCCGCCAGATCACTGGTGATGCACCCCCAACAGCTGAGACATAACTGGACTGTCGATGCACTCATTGGCTGGGTAATCAGTTTTCACACCAGCACAGCAGCTGCTCGCCTGTTCCAGATGAAGGGGCCACCGAACAAGCCTGCAATATAGGTGTCCTGAAATTAAAAATGTGTCAGTGTGCTGGATATATTACCAACAGCGTGGTGATTTCCATACCAACGGGGGTGAGGGGGGGGGAGACAAAGCGAGAGTCTAGGAACTAAACTGCACAATCTCACTCGCACCCCCCCCCCACCTCAGCTAAAAAGAAACCTTAAATTATGACAAAAAAAAATTCAGCATTGGAATACATGTTTTTCTTGGTTGTCTTAGTAAAGCGACATGCACAGGGGATACAGAATTCTTCAAAGTACTGGAGAATTAGGTCTTCAAATGGAGAAATGTCACAGAGTGCCTGGAGAAATGTAATACATTATACAACAAAAAAAGTACAAAGAGAACAGGGTAATTAAGCAAATGTTTTCCACAAATGACTCTGCATCGCGACAAGTCTCGAAAAAAGTGAAGCATGAGTCCATAATGCATCCATCTATACAACCATTTTCAAGAATCGCACATCCTATTAGACGCTGGATCTGATCCAGTATGAAATGGAACTTATCTCGGGAAACCTGGGAGGAAGAAGTAAATCCTGGATTGGATGCTAGTCCATTGCAGGACACTTACACACAAAAACACAGCAAACGGCCAAAAAAACTGCAGGAACCTAGAATAAGAAGAGGAAACTCATACAATGATGGGGGGACCGTGCAGGTTCTGCGTACAGAACTGAGGCCTGCTTCAGCCTGAAAGCAGCCTGCTTTTGGCACTTCATTTCAAGGAACCGAAGTTTAAAGTGATAAGGTGATTAACCAAAAACACAAAGTTCAAAGTAATAAGATGATTAAAGGCTGTTCTGGCCATAATAATATTAAAATGAAAAAGATGACATATAGGCAAATTATATCCACAAGCATAACTGATTCCAAGTCAGTTTTGTCCATCCATCAATATAAAAATAAACCTGTGAGCCACTTTAAGGTAATCTCTGGTAGATGTTCAGCGAAGTTCTAATTTGCCACACAAGAGAAACTGTGACTTATCGCCAGGCTTCCCGCAGCTGGTGTAAATTTAATACGAACTGACCTCTGTGTGAAATATTTCACTCTGGACGATCACGAGGGAAGGGCACAGTCCAGATCAGTGGATATTATTCCGAGGCCTACTGCATTTCATCGTTCATCGAATCCCTCTGGCACGTCTACATTCACGGCAACAGAACAAATAATCCATAATCGTCGTGACAAAACTGGCATTGTCACACTGTTGACAATTCTAATTAACTGATGCCGGCAACCAGTGTAAGGATGGAAGCCCTTGTTGCTGCACAGTGAGTAGTGATGGTTTGATACAGTACATGCTGATCAAGAGCAATAATGGTGAGGAGAAGCAGGCAAACGCTCGGCAGTTTTATTTCAACCGCTAACGCAGATATGCCTTCTTGGAAAGACAAAAGTTGGACGTACAAACAATAATCAAAGGTTGCCTGGAGAGATTTAAAACAAAGGAGCGACAGCACAGCCCATAATTTAACCTGCCGTCCCACATCCCAGAAGTTTATTTTGAGCGACCTGTTCCTAACATCGGTGGTATGGAGTGAAGGGGGTGGATGGGGGAGGGGGTTGTGGAAAGCGGCACTCTACTTACAGCGATGTAGTAGACATTGGCTTTCTCCACCAACGCCCAGTTTCCCTCCAAATCCAGGTGCTTCTCCTTATTGTAACAGTTCGCTGCGGCCAAGTTGGCAACAAGGGACCTGGAGAAAGACACCCGACAAACAGATGACTTAGACGCGAGCCTTTCTGACATGTGACGGCACAGGAACTGAAGGTGCCGTGGTGTGAGGGGTGAAACTGAGAGGGTTAGCAGTGTGGTTTTTGTCTTCCAGCCTTGATCTCATGACCATCTGATTCAGGAACGGGTCTTAAATCTTCAATTTCAAAGTGTCTGTCTAAAGGGGGTTTTCATTCCTCATTTATTTCATATTCCGAATGGCTGCAGGTCCAGGTCGTCTTGCGAGAGAAATCAGATGTTCGGTTTTCATGGAAAATCAAACTATAATCATATGCACATCAGAGCTGCATAAGATCTTTTTTATGAATAAATGAAAACATACATCAATAATACACTGAAATCGACTATCAGCGTTCCAGGCTGCTGACATTTTTAACAGCTCCATTGGGAACTTAATTCTGTCTTTATGTCATGCAAAAAAAAAAAAATCTTGAAATTAATCACTTAATTGAAACTCAAACATATCATCTTAACTTTGAAACAAATGTAGGGAGATTTTTTTTCCACCACAACAAGAGCAGAAGAGTGATTTCACTGAGTCAGAAGTTACCAAAAACGGTAAATGGCCTTATCTGCTAATAGAAGATGGTTTTACACAGCCCTGCGTGGTATCCTAAATCCAATTCTGCTCCAGCAGACTGGGAACTTCTCTCTTCAATAGTCTCTTGGGCTTGTTGCTGAACACCTCTGAGGTATATTGTGGGCTTCCCCTGAAATTGTTGCTGACCTTTCCACGTGTCATCCTGAACATCAACTATCCTTTTAAGACGGGGGGGGCTTAGGGGCCCCATTTTACACCCAGGCAGGAATATCAATGACTGACATCTTCAGCAGCATCAGATTAAGGCTGAATGAATGGGAACCCTTTAGGGGATTATTGATCCTCAAATGGCCTGTCAATGGGGACAAGAGAGGTGCAGGGCACCGTGAGGGGGACTGTGACTGCAGAGTACAGCTTGTGCCATCAAGGAAGAACTCACTCACTCTACTAGCTGACTATAGAGGGAACTTCACAATTAAATGCAGTACCTCCTTAACATTAAACAGTTTCCAAATATATTTTAGACATGTTATCTTATAATTATATATTGCACAATATTTAGTATATGTACTGAAGATGAACAGGGATACTATTACAGAACCTCTATTTGCAGGCAGTTTTGTATTGTTAATTTGTATTGATGTATTAATATGGACACACTTTTCCCCAATCATCATGTTTGTTTTCTCAGATATATAATTATAAAAATTCACTTGAAATTAAATACATGTTTGAAAATATAACAAGAATACCCTATTTATACATACTGTTACTACACTGAATTAACTCAATGAAATGAATAATAATGTAAACAAATCCCTCTCAAATTAATCTGGACTTAAAAATGACTTCACAAGAGAACAATGTTTAATGTTTCTTTTCAAATCTTTCTGCTAAGAAAAGGTTTTATACATTCAAATATCGTACAAAATGTGATTATTTTTCGTTTGCTGTACAACCAGGTTCCAGCAATAAAAGGGTTAATATCAAGAAGACATTTCCCTCAACTGTAAGCATCAACAAGCATCACTGAGCCCATTTTGGAAGTTGTAATTACAAGGTAGCGGCTTAGCTGTCAAGAGATGTTCCAAACATGAAAAACCGCTTGAAAATGTTTCCCTACCTTCTGTCAGTTACGTATTTCCAAATTTTGAGTTCAAATAGCTGTATTAAAAAGCCCAACCTTTCAAAAAGCAAACAGACAGCACTGCATTTCAGCAAAATAGGTAGAGGGACAGATTTCATGAGAAAATAAAAATCCAAATACATGTGAACAGAACAAATTTGACTAGAAACATAAGCAATGGATTTCAGTGCCGACCAATGTAAAAGCTCACCTGGTGTTTACCATACTACCATGTTATAAAATACTTGGCATCAGAACATTAAGAGCCTGTCTACTCATCTGTCTACTGTCCCAGAATAAATTTGTAGTAATTAGCTGATTAAGCTGAAGTTAATGTGATACAAAAAAATAAAGTAATTTGTACTTGGAATATTTTATCCTTTACAATTAAAGTAATCAGTCAGACCGAATCACACTGGTTGTGTAAGAAGTACAAGGTTGAGGACAGCAAGAAGTCAAAGCCTCTGAGAAGGAATGAAATAAATTTCCACCAAATAATGACAAAAAGCGAGAGGAAAACAAATTTTCAGTGACCGGCTTTAATGAGATGATTCAGCCGGGCCTGAATCATCTTTCCTCTAGACTTTCCTAACATAATTAGTGGTACTGGCTACAGACTTAGCTATATTATGTGTCATTGGGCCCATAAGCAGCTCTTCAGCATACAGCTGTGCGTGACTCACTCCAACATCTACATCATAGTCCCTCTTCATCAACATCCAACATCTTTGGAAAGACACATCGCTGTGGAGGTCAGCAGTTGACAAAATTAAGAGCCAACAAAAATCAGGGCACCATAAGAACAGGAATGTAATGCAGGATGTAACATAATGTATATGCAAACTGACAATAAGAACTGCGTGCAAAACAACTGAAGCTGCCCTTCAGTTATTAATTATGTAAGACAACTGCCAACAAATAAATACTCTGTACTGGGACACAGAATCTGGAGCTGGTAGTTTAACCACTATTCCGTTATTATCCACAGCTCCTGATCTGCTTCCAGGTTTTTTTCAGCCAGAACTGTTTCTGATGTTCAGGGGTCTGCCAGAGTAAGTACATTTAGTCATCTCTGCCTCCGAGCACCAGCTTACTTTGAAAGATGCTGTCAGTTCAAAAAGGCCTTACTCTGATGGAATCCAGGGATTTCTATTTACATATGAAGAAAAAAGGACTTGTTTACCCCAAATGACAGATCAACACTAGGATAGGCTATTTTTTTAAATATTGGTTCCAATTTACTGACAGTGAAGTCAGTATTAAAAGAGTGATTTTTCTGGACAGTTAATAATACATTGTGTTTTGCAAAATCCTGGCCCCATTGCTGGCTGATGTCCTCGCAGGGGAGTGCTGTTAACTTAAGACAGTTGACATTTCCATAACCAGTGTGAGTCACGATAGAAGGCTTGCCGAAAGGATGACGTCCTCCGAAACACGCTCGGCCGAGTACCGGACCCGGCATCTGCACTGGGCTCGTAACCAGGGCGGCCTGGGCCAAACAAACAGCAGGGCAGGAGGGCATCCTCTCAAAGCGCCCGCTGTCACTCATTGGCAGGGCGGCCCGCCAATCAGCCTGCTGTCACTGGCAGGAAGCAAATGTCGTCTAATGTGACCTCCCTCATGATAACCGGCTAATCAAAGTCAAACAGCAACTGGCCATGTTGAGCAGCGTATCAAAAACCTTTGCCAATGGCATACCAAAATAGATAGATAAGCAGGGAAATCGGGAGCAATGGAAAGCTCTCTTGTACTGGAGGGAGGTCTTCGGCATGCAAGACACGACAGCGGTAGCTACGGCGGCTGCCGGCGGCTAGCCTTACCTGTTGTCGCCGGTGATGCAGGCCGCGCACGTGCCGGTGGGCACCTCGCTCTGTTCGTAGTAGTGGGCATCCACGTGAGCCTCCTCGGCCTTCCTCTTCAGGATCTCGCCAAAGTGGTCAGTGCCGATGCACCCAAAGAAGGTGGCCACCTTATGCGGCTGCTGAATCATCCACTGTAATTGAAGCAGGAGAACAACAACATAGATGTTGAATACAAATCTGATTGTAGAGTCAAAGTATTGATTCTGCGATACAGGTGTTTTGACAATTCTGTAACTTGGGTAAACATCCATCCCTCTTCCTGACCATGGATCCAGTACAGGGGTCATGGGGTGCTCAGAACCTCTTCTAGGAAGCATAAGGAAGGGGATACCCAGGATGGGATGCCAGTCCATTGCAGGGCACAAAAAGGCACATACTATGATACATTTATTGATGCCAATTCACCTATATGAAATTTTTGGACTGCAGAAGAAAATCAGAAACTCAAGCAACATTTGGAGAACACACAAACAGAGAATGGGCGGGGCTCAAATTCCCAATCCTGGAGGTGTGAGGTGACAATGCAACCCACTGAGCCACCATGCTGCCAATTTGGGCAAAGATGCTGCACACAGCACCAAGAGAGTGGGGTTCCTTCCTCAACCCAACATTTTGAAGCGACAGAAGTACAATTCGCTAAACGTAATTAATTAAGAGTAAGTCCTGTTTATTATTCTTATGGTTAGAGAAACATGAGAAATATGGTGTGACTTTGCCACTTTTATGAGAATGATGAAACGGATGTTTTAGTGCACTTGGGTTTAACCTCCAAAGATTTATTGGTGTACATGATGCTATGTTTGCTTGTTTTATTGCAACCTTGCGTTTGTTGCTGACAGGGGCCCCCTTGCGAACGAGATGCTGCTGCTTACAGGGATGACCTGTATATGTGTGAAATTAATCATTCCACATAACCGCGATGCATCTCCACGGAGTTTAAAAAAAAAATACATTTCCATTACCAGCCCTAAGACATTTTTCCACCTCTATTCCGCAGAGGACACAGAGAGAATAGAAGATGAACAGAGAGGCGAGCTGGCACAGCTTCTGGTCATCAGACCGCGCTCCCAGTCGTGGCCGGCTGGCCATCCTGCGCGGCGGAACCCCAGGGAACTTCCGATCCCTACAGAGGAGCGCGGATTTGCTGAAGGACGTGGAGGCATGAGAGGAACAATGATCTGAAGTGAAGGAGGCCATTACCACTGTGAGGTAGCACATATACTCAAAACAACTGATCCCTGTGTTTGGACTGAATGAGAGAGAGAGACAGAGAGAGAGAGAGAGGGGCATAGAGGAGAGGAAGAGCAAGACAGAGAGAGAGAGGCACAGAGGAGAGGAAGAGCAAGACAGAGAGAGAGAAGCATAGAGGAGAGAAAGAGCAAGCCAGAGAGAGAGAGAGAGGCATAGAAGAGAGGAAGAGCAAGACAGAGAGAGAGGGAGAGAGAGGCATGGATGAGAGTAAGAGTAAGACAGAGAGAGAGACATACAGCAGTAGAACAGCAAGACAGAGAGAGAGAGTGAGAGAGAGATAGGGGCATAGAGGAGGGGAAGAACAAAACAGAGAGAGAGAGAGAAATAGGTGCTCACTGTCCACCCCCCCTGCGGCACCCCGCACACATCAAGGTCACCCACTCTGGGGGACCCGTCAGCTCCAATATGATTTTCCCTCAACTGCAATGAGCTCCGAAGCCAAGGTTAGAAGCTGCGAGTTGTAAATAATGACAGTGTGTCCTCTCCATTTGTGAGCTCTCAGGTGGGAGCAGATCTAGACTCTGGGGCAGGTCCCTGGATGGCGACATGCTGAAGCACCGTCGCACGCGACTCACATTGCTCCTTAGTTTTTCCCATCACTACTACTGGACCTACCTTTACAGGGTGGCGGCAAGAGACAGCAATGCTCCCTAATGACACTTAAATGGGTCTACAACTACTCACACTACAGACAATATCAGCACTTGCGAGAATACTGGTTTAGCATTATATCATTACCCCAGAATTAGCTAGTCCATATGAGAATACCAGTTTTGCACTATAGCATTGCCTCAGAATTAGCTAGCCCACGCGAGAATACCGGTTTATCACTATAGCGTTATCTCAGAATTAGCTAGCCTGTGCGAGAATATCGGTTTAGCACTATAGCATTGCCTGAGAATTAGCCAGCCCATGTGAGAATACCAGTTTTGCACTATAGCATTGCCTCAGAATTAGCTAGCCCGTGCGAGAATATCAGTTTAGTACTGTTATGTTGCCTCAGAATTAGCTAGCCCACGCGAGAATACCGGTTTATCACTATAGCGTTATCTCAGAATTAGCTAGCCCATCTAAACACACTTAAAAAAATCTTAGTAAAACCCAGCTGCATTAATCTAACACTAACACTCTTCTGTCTCCCCAATGTAAAGTATTATTCCTGACTCACTGACAAATACATTTTATTAATATCTTGCCTCTACTGGTATACACCACCACCGATAACATCTGGTTCATTCTGTTGAAAGATGAGCCAGACTGTGTCAATCAGAATAAATCAACTGGATCAAGGGTACCAGGCTTGGGGTGGGATGTTTTTATATATAAATATACAGGACAGCCATATTTTACCTTGACATGGGTCAAAAAGCACCATATCTATAACTACACCAACCAAGGTTTATGAAGCAATGAAGACAGACAAGGGGTTTAGTATCCAAGTTCAATGCAGCTCCATTGCTCTGTCATACAATGTGTTCACTCACTCGTCGCCATGAAGGAGGCGGCATAAAACCAGTGGACATCATAACGATATTTTTCTAATTTTAAATTCATGGTTTGCATTGCATTAGCTGCTCTTTGAAATTAAAGAGGGTGATTATATGGACATGGGCAGCACAGTGGCTCAGTGGGTGGCAAGGTAAAGGAGTCACACCTCCGCTCCATGTGTGGAATTTGCATGTTCTCCCCATCTCCTACAGGTTTTTTCCAGACAGTTTTCTCTAATTACTGGCACTGTGTGCATAAGTGCTGTGCAATAGACTAGCATCCTATTTAGGGAGTACCACTGCCTTGTGCCACGTGCTGCCAGGGATAGGCTCGGAGCCTCCATGTGATCCTGTCCAAGATGGACACGGACATAATAAAAGGACGTCTTAAAAATGAAGTACTTTTCAGACTGCGGCACAGAAACATCACATCTAAAGATTAAACATTTTTAGCAGTATTGTTATGTCTTGTGAGCAGCCGTTATAGTTTATGACATTGATGATGGTCAACAGAGAAGTGGGCTTGAATGCACTCAGATTAGACCCATCCATCTTCCAAACAATGGTTTGATGATCTTCCCATCCTTTCATTTGAAGCTGGTCTCTGGTAAGTTCCCAGGGACCTCCAGTAAATTTCTGCTAGCCAGAGACTTCCAAAGGCACAGCATGTCGATTTTGCGCAGATCATTAATTCTGCGGAAAAGTCTGTACCCTGCCGCCCTGCCTAATAACGCACGCCAGACCTTACTGTCGGCTCTTTAATGAATGCTTTATTTTTCCCACTTGTCTCTTGGCTGCATGTGCGAGACATGGACTCCCCACTTAACCAAGTTCAGTAGCTCTGAACCCAGATGTTGGCCCCTCCTCCCCGTCCACACTAAGGTCGCATTTTTGTTCCATTACATAACTTGCACTGTTCACTCAATGAGTCAACCAACTGCCAAACTCTTGACTACCTGGCTCAGGTACGCAGGTGATGGACTAGAATAAAATGTGAACTGGCTGCGGGACCAATCACTAATCAAGTTCTTTTAAGGTTGTTTAAAGTTTGTGTAGGACTTTTCAAGATCTTTCCCCCCACTGCTTTGAGCTCTACTTCCATCCCGCTGACGTCGCCTACGGCTCACGCCTCGATCCTGGATGCTACCCAGAAAAGGCAGCGACCAGCTAGTCGAAGCACAGCTCGCAGTCTGAGTTGCATTTGGGAAATTCAAAATATAATGAAATGATTGTGTCACGGATCCTCTGCTAGTCAAATCCTAAGCAAATAGATGCAAAATAATGATAAGGAGAAAAAACATGACCGGAGGGGGCTTCCATTTGGAAAAGCCGTTTAGAGACTTCAGAAACAGGCTTTACA
Organism: Mormyrus iriodes; assembly: GCA_011763525.2. Lineage (NCBI taxonomy): Eukaryota > Metazoa > Chordata > Actinopteri > Osteoglossiformes > Mormyridae > Mormyrus > Mormyrus iriodes. The sequence goes on along the minus strand of JAAGVU020000041.1, from coordinate 7,469,966 downwards.
GTCTCTCTCGTTTTGGGCTAAGCAAATGAAGTTTTTTTGCAAAACCAACCAATTACAGATGTCAGCCCTGCCTCTCACGTGCCCAAACCCCCCCCCCCCCAAGCAGGAAAACACGTTCACTCATTTCCACCCCGAAACCTCGGCTGACAGTTCCTTTCCAATTCAGATCCGAATCCCAGATAATGCCTTCATTACGACAGAGCGGAATCTGTGGGTTGAAAGGTCAAACATCCTTGTGCTGGGTATTCATGCTTGGTGTCTTCCCAATTATCTGACAGTGCGGATGCCGGAATTGGCAAACGTACACGGCGGCGCTTCATTACCGTGGCACGGAGCGGCGAAATTAAGCAGCAGGCGAGGCGCTGCCCCAGGTGGCGGATAAGACAGCATACAGCAATCTGCAATAAGCCAGCGGAAGGTGTGACCAGCCCCTGTAACACCTAATGACTCACATATTGACTTAACTTCAGGAAATGTCCCAGAAGTCATTGCAGCTCTGCATCATATATTATTAGAGGGGAAAAAAAAAACAAAACCACTTAAAAAACACAGGCTGCCGGTGCAACCTGGGCAGCCCTCACGTAATGTGAAGTGCTCTCACCTGTCTCAATGTGGCAGGAGTGTGGTAAAAGTTAAGTGGGGGGATGAATCTTTGTTTCTCTTTAATTTGACTCGTGCATGGGCCTGGTCTCCTCAGGTCTCCGGAAGGCTATTAATTATGACATCTTGCGGAGGCGAGGTGGGCCGCTTGGGGAGCTGGCCCAGCATGCACGGCGCCGAACAGCTGCCACTCCTGCACTGCTGCAGCGGCCAATCCGGAGAGGACAACGACGGGGCTGGGAGCCAAGCCGGGGACACGCGACCGGTTGTACAGCCTCATATTCATGCCCCTGTTTATTCCATTCTCTGCTGTACAGCCCCATTACCTTCCCATTACCACTCATTATATTTCTTATTTTCCTAATTTATATATATTTCTCCCAGTTTCCAATAAAAACTGATATTGCCTACAAAGACTACAAAATTTTAAATTGACACTATTTATTTCACATTAAGTGGTGTGGAGGGCTTAACAGGACTGTGCATCCGATGCGGATCGAGTCCTTGCATATCCCAGCTGATAAAACAGAGACTGGATGAATAGCCACTGCAGACAGAGCAGAACAGCAGTTACTTCTGCCCTACAGATAATCCAGCAGAGGGGCATCCTCAGTAATTCCCCGAATGAAACAAATGGGGACACATTTCGTTTGAGCGACGCTGTGATGACATTACACGCACCGCCCTCTTACAAATGGCCGCCGAAAAACTGTAGGGGAGTGGTTAATCTGTTCGATTCTCTTTAACGTGAAATAAAAATTTAACATTTCGTTTGGCGAATCAATTCTTCAATAAGGGCTGTAAATACCCCTAAACCTCAAAAGCTCTTTTAACCAGTAATGTGCTCTGGGGATTACATTTTCCATGCTAGATAATGGTAACATTAATTATAGGCTTATCAACCTGGCAAAATTCTAGGCTATTTATAGACGACTAAAATAGCCAACTGGAGTCTGTGTCCAGAAGTGGGCTGGAACAGCTTGTTCCATTCTTTGGTAGCACACATTTTCCCCCCTTGGAGTACAGAGGCAGTGCCAGGGAAGAAATAAATAATTTATCAATAAAAACAGCTAAACATCTGCCCATCAATACCTGTCAAGGATGACATGGGGGGGGAAAACAGCAGGCAAAGGGCTTGTCAGAGTGTATTGACAATGATGAGGTCTGGCAGGCTCTATTAAATCACTCTTTCCTGCTAAGTCTCAGCCTTCAAAAAGGGGCTGAGGAATTTTCACTCAATCAGGTAACATGCTAGGCTTTTTTTTTCCTCCTGGAGCGGAACATCTGGTCAATAACTCCTATCAGTTCAATTTCATGCACAGTTAGCTATCCGGAGCATTTTCTGTGTAGGTGCTTGTGCACGGCTCACAAGGGGCTGTGGGCTGGCCTCTACACACCCCCCCTCCCAAGCAATGCCCCCCACACTGTGCAAAGAGGTGGCTGGAAGGGCGGAACCGGGAGCCAGAGTGTCGAGGAAAGGGGGCTGAAATAGCTCTGGCTGCACCAGTTTGGCATGGTGGCCCCCCACCAGGCCACTTAACCACTGCAGTACAGTGAACCATTAATGACAGACGACAGCAAAAGCTAGAGACTGCTAAAGACGTGGATAACCTATCTGGGGGTGGGCTTGGCTACCTTGCCTAAAACCAGGGAACAAAGACAGAGCCCCCAAAAAAACATAAAAGCATTAAGTGGCCAACGGGGGCGGGTGGGGGTGGGGCACTCCATAAAATGCTAAAATGTATCCACTGCTCCCTCCCAAAAATCGTGGAGGAAAGGACAGCTGGAGGCTTGGATGCAGATCACCGGCGTGTCGGATACTCGACAGGGATCCCCGCGGAATGAGCGTGACTGTAACACCCTCGCAGCGAGGAGCTGACAGCGGGGCTTCCTTTGTGTTAGACAAGGAGCCGCCGCCGCGGTGGCGTGCGCGAGGGCACCATGTCACGAACGCATGTCTCTTTGGGGCGGACCACGGCGATAAACATCAGGCCAGGTGATGTGGTGTCGTACGCGCTCTGATGTTAAGTACATGAGGAATGTCCTGGCATTATCTTCTCTCCCTTGAAAAGGTATCAAAGGATGAAGTCTGCAGGCATGAGGAAAAATAAAAATAAAACCTGTAGCCCATCTCCAGCGACATCTCGTGCTTTGCAGGAATGAGCACTGTATCATGATCTTTAGAGGTGCCAAGCTCATCTCGAAAAAAAAAAAAAAACACCCAGTCCCCCCCTCCTGGGCTTCTAAGACACTCTTATCTTAAAACACCAGCATACCCTCCCCTCCACCGTTTTCTGCTAAAAGATGAATTATTTACAGGGTAAACAAGGCAGTACAGACGAAACTGGAATTTGGTTCTTGGCTCTCAGTTGCAATTGGGTCACCCTTACCTCACGGACCGTGGAGTACGTGCCCAGGCCAAGGGAGAGGCAGGGTGAGGAGCAGGGCTGTCATTTACACACATCTGCCACGGCACATCATGGTGATGGGGGGGCCAACTGGTCCCCCTGCTCGCCGGGGAGACAAAGGCGGCAGGAACCATGCTGATTTACTGTGGGAATTTATCATAAAACGGTATTTACGTTTCTCGGGTCCGGCTGGAGGAGCAGAGGAATCGCGGAGGTCCCTTTAGGAGTTCAATCCCATAATCCCATTTGAGGGCCTCCAGTTCCAGGGGGGGTCGGGTGCAGCTGCGCCACTGCCAAATTCCTGCCCCACTGCCATCCAGCCACTCACTGTCGTCACACCATCAGCGCAGGTGAAATCAGTTTCGCCCTCCGGTACCTTGGATTTTGGGCAGCTCTTTGATATTGCGCACATGTCGGGGCCCCTGTGGAAACGCGTTACCGGGCTGGGGGATGGGGGCTGGGGGGGTGATGGCGGGCAGAGTTTCTCAGCTGCATGGCACACCAATGAAAAGGCTGGGGGGGGGGTTTATCACAGGTCAGGGCTAGACTGAATTTAATGTGGCTGCATGGAAAATTGACTTAAAAATAAGATCCGTCCAATAAAATGTAGGTATTAAATGGGATCCACTTGGCTCTCTGTGGCTCCAGCCACAAGTTAAATTCTTCTTGTGTGCAGACACTGCTGCAGAGTGCAAGGGGTCAGCTATTCCCAGTGGTCTCTCTCGTATTTCACATGTCTTATGTCACTGTGAGGCTATTATCAGCAGATTAAGACAGACCCCCCCCCCATTGTGTGCCATTAAATCAACGTCTTCATTCCTTCAATAAACGCAGCGTGTAACAAGCAGCTTATCTGCCCTATATTACCTACACAGGATGACACCCTTCCATCCCGCCCACTTACAATTTTTTTTTTAAGAAATGCACCCAGCTGCAGTAGCACTTGTAATTTGCTTGTAATTTTTACAATGACAAGAAAGGCCTTCTATTCTATTCTATGACCTGTATTCCCTTCCTGGAGGCCGAACTGCATTCGACAGATTAATCCTAGGATCTCTTCGTCCGAGGAATTCCCTACAGCCAACTCTCCCAGCAGCGTGGACACCAAAACAAAAAGGGCAGGTTTACTCCACAACAGCCGTGCCAAATATTTGACAAAGCCAGATAATGAACCCTGATTTGAGTATCAAAACAAAACTCCGCTGCCTAGAGCATGTACAGTACAGTGCTCATTTGGCTTAACGACTTGGATTTAAAAAAAATATAATAAAATTTTTTTCTTCCTCTCCGAACATTTTTCTGCGGACACAGAGGTTTTCTCAAGTTACCCATTGAAAATCTGCAGAGCTGCTTCTCCTTTTACAAAAACCTTGTGTTAAAGTAGCTGGTGTGCAGATCCTCTGGCTGCAATGCAGGTGAGCCAAAAAAAAGCAAAAAAAAAAAAAAGCTCTTAACTTCTGAATGACCCTGATTAAATCAGTCGGATGGCTGGACTAACAGCCTATCATGACACTAATAGATAGAATCCTTTTCTACAAAGCTGGATGGATTATAAAGGCCTGGTAACGGGGTTTTAAAAAGCCAGAAACTAACCTGCAATTAAACACATAAGTTGTCTGCATTTACTAACAGCAAGCGTTTTGGTTATACGTTAATAAACTCCATTTTTGATCACTGCGGAGAGAAAAATATTATTAAGTCCAGTACACAGTCCCATATGTGTATGTCACCACAATGCACTCAGTGTAGAGGCTTCAAAAACAGTGGTACCTGGTGGCGATGTAGCTTATTAGCACAGCTTGTTTTTCTTTTCTTTTTTTAAAACGTCGTATATTCTCAGTGGAAAAACGAGGCGGGCTGAGACACAAAGCACAAGCACGATGAGTTTAAGAAACACTTGTTCTCAGTGTACTTGGGGATGTCAAAGAAGCAATGGTAATTGAGTCTTTCTCCTCTTTATGTCGCTTCAAAAGTGTTTGGCAGGGATGAATCGGAGTGTGGCGACGGTCGTAAGTGCTTGCTGAAACGCGCAGGAACAAAATGGGCGGAAAGAAAGATAAATAAAAAAAATTTATAAATCTGATAACCTTCTAGATTCCTTCAGCGGCTGCCAGAAACAGGGCGATACAGGGGAGCTATGTTTCATTTATCTCCATAAACACCAGGCATGTAAACAATGCCTCCAACTCCAGGAAAAAATATGGTGGTTACTGTGGAGCCATAAAGAACGGCTCTTGATCCACTGCTTAAGCAGATAATATCTGGCAGAAACAATGCTTTTCGAGATTAAATCACGTTTACAAGGCAGGTATCATTTCAACCTCGGAAAGATGTCTTGCCTGGGCCTTGTCGTAAATCATCTCATAACCTCGACCATCCGAAATGCGAAATTTTGAAATCGATGGCGTGCCGCTGGCCGTAAGTCGTGAAGGTGCAGAACTTTGTTCAGCCTGACAAATCGCCCGGTCAACAGCCAGTTCATGACGTGGAACACTAACCCATTAATGACTTTGAAAATGAACACCCCCCCGGGGCTTTACTCCCCCAGATACAACAGAGAAATAAAGAACATAAATATAACCTGGCTAACAGAAGGAGATGTGTGGGGAATTGAGTAAATTTAATTCCACACTCTTTCTTCCATTGAATCTGGTTTCTGGTACTGAAAAGACAAACGGGCGATGATGTAAGGGCTGTATCTCTGTTTAATGACAGTGCAGGAAACTGTAACTCTCTGAACCAGAATTCTGGAATATTGATTTCACAGAGCTCCAAGTCTTCGGTGGATTCATGATAAATATACATGTACATTAAACTGGATATATATTAGAATGGATTTAAAAGCATTGCACGGTTTTCAGGATTTTACTTTCCACAGACCATAAAACCAGGCTCTGCAGCGGCTGCCTGAAAATCACTCTTCCATTTCAAATTTATCGTTAAATCAAGCCTAATAACGTTTCACGTTTACAGGAGGGGCCTCGGAATGTAAATCAAACAAACAAGATGCATTAAACAGCCAGGAGCAATGTCCTCGCAGGTGTATGTCGCTAGACCGTGAATGGAAGCCATGAAGAGAAGACCCCTTTGGTGGAGATGTTTCCGCTACTGGATGCTTGGGGCCTTTCCGCTGAGAGGGCAGCGAGATGTTACACTCCAACACAGTCTGACAGAAATCTAATCCATGCAATAAATCAAATATACACTGTCAACCACCATAACTTTCCCGCGGATTGCAGTAATAACAATGTCACTTGACCACCCTGTGAACGCCATTAGAGTGCTCTCTCACTTTTAATAGACTGGTGTCGTACGGTTTATAAATCCGTAGTAAGCAGGGGAACATGGTATGGGACATTTAATGCTTTGCAAAAATTAAGAAATACTCAGGGCTGATGCAGATTTCTCCGCACATAAAATGTCTTTCAAAAGTCTTTCGCCTGCCAAGTGAAACACTGCATCAGCCAAGAATTCCTATATCTTGGAACCGTTTAACCTGTTCCTTAAACTTTCTATACACAGCAGAATGTAAGTAGGGTCAGACTTGGGACTATGCACACCAATTAAATCTTTTTCAAATACAAAAAAAAAAAACAAAATAAAAAAGAATGTGATTTATAAGCAGCTAGGGTGTGCAGTCTGCCAAATATGGTGTTCAGTCAAGTACTTTATCAGATTTCAGTTACAGACATAAAACACATTTAACACACATTTTACTCTGGGCAAAAGCAGTGAGAAACAAAGACTTTAGTCATCTTTAGTTGGACTGAAGTCGATTTATCATGATTGTCACCTGTGGGAAATTCTGTGAACAACACCATCATGGTGAGAAAGTCCTTGTTTTAGTGCAACTTTGTCCAAACATACATCAAAACCCCAAAATTCAACAAGATTTGAGTTCATTCCTGCAAAAACCGCATACAGTAACTGAGCCAGGCACAGACAATGTTCCTCAAGACCGCTACGTGAGGGACGTTCTCCATGAGGCTTTTCTTGGATGGTAAATGTAAACAAGTCGGCTGCATTTTCAGACCTTTTCCTCTGTTAGCTTTGGCAGCACAGGTGAGCCGGTAAACACTCAGAGAGGACCTTTTTCTCAGGATTTCAGGGAGGTGCCCATTGAACCGGCTGAGCTGGGGAAAGACCTTTCAAAGTCGTCTGTTGGAATACTAAGAGACCGCTGTATTCGTCATGACGGTAGCTGGGCCGTGCAGCTAACAGAAAAACAAGATTTCGAACGGAGGATATGGGGTAAATAAAACGATATTTATTCTGAAGTAAACAACCTGACCAAACATAAAAAAATAAAGTAAAAGAGACAATATGTCCTTCAATTCACGGATATTTCTAAAGTAATCATTGCTTTCTTCTGCCAGCGGTGCACAGCGTTTTGCACTCTGCTCACATCCGCAACTTTCCCGAATGATGGCTATTTCAGGTCGAAAGTAGCTCAGAGATGCAGCAAGCTGACACGAAGGCACAGGTCTACGATGACGTTTCGTCTTCCCACGAATAGACGGGGGTGGGCCGACATGACAAACACGAGAACACAAAAGCTAGGAGCCGCCAGGCTGGCAAAACAGAAAACTAAACAAACGTGGTGCCAACGTTTCAGAGGCTGAAGAGCAAATCAACCTAGAGAATTGAACTGGAGTCCGGGGACCAGCATCAATCTGGGTTACTGGGATACGAGAGTCGAAACAAAACCAAAACACACTGTCATGTCGGCAGAAAACAATTGCCAAGTGGAGCTGATCAATAAGGGGGCAGTGTGCGGCTCACCAGTTTAGGATGCTGTACCCGTGACATGAAAGGTCGCTGGTTCAAATCCCGTACCAGGCAGAGTGATGTCATCGTTGGGCCCTTGAGAAAGGCCCTTAACCCCAGTTGCTCCAGGGACTGGCTAACCCTGCCTTCTCAGATGTACATCGCTTTGGATAAACACATCTGCTAAATAAATTTAGTAGATATGGATACTGGTTGAAACAGCCATAAACTCACTTCAACAGACAGGTAATCCCATAGATACGCCCAAATATGGAACATATAGAACCCTGACATTTGGAAAAAGTTAAGGAAGCCAACATCTATATCCAAAAAATGGCAAATGTATCTGTATGTACTATGGATTATTAGCGTTACTGCTTTCAATACCCTACCTTAAAGGTGATCAGCTATCCATTAACCCGACAGGGACACAAGCCACCAACGCAATAAGTCAAATAAAATAAGAGCCCCTGAAAACAGGAAAATTCCAGAAAACTGGAACAGAACCAGAACTTTTCATACGAAACATTAATCCAACAAAATGCGCTCACTTTCTCTGCAGCTAGAGCCCTCTGATCAGTTGGTAAATTAATCATAATAACAATCCCTGATGGGCTAATTTTTTAAACACAAAAGCAGTTATCTAAATTTTCCTGCTGCGGCTAATTTCCTTCAAAGAGACTCACGGCTCGAGGCTTGCAGGAAGTGAACCGGCTGTAATTGTGCTATGCAGCGGGTCTGCGTGGTGTTCAGCAGATTGTTCAGGCTAACACCATCGCCTTGCGAGCCCCCTTTACTCCACTGACACCACCCACTCAGAGATTGTCAGGGACTCCGATAAGCTCTGACCAAGGGGTTAAATGCCCATCTCAGGCTAAAAAAAAAAAATCTTGATTTAGATGAACAATTACATGCATCTTCTAACTATTTATGTTGGTGAGGGTCACCTGACCTATTTTGTTTCTCAATTTGCTGTAAAACATCTCTCTTTTAGGTACATATAACTGCAAAGAATATTCATCCATTTTTCACATCCATTACAGAGTAAGCCTGGAGCCTATCCTAGGCAGCACTGGGCACACAAGGCTGAGGTACACCCTGGATGGGATGCCAATCCATCATATGGCACATATACACACAATCATACACTATGGGGAAATGAGCCACCAAGCAGCCTAACTGTATGTCTTTGGAAGCAGGAGGAAACAGAATAGTAACTAAACCGACACATAATGAAGGTGGGATGCGAACCCTGAACAATGAGAGTGGGATGTGAACCCCCAACAATGGGAGTGGGATGCGAACCCCCAACAATGGGAGTGGGATGCGAACCCCCAACAATGGAGGTTCAAGGCAACTGGGCTGCGCCACCCTGAAAAACTACAATTACCAGAAGATGTAGTCTTTTACTGATAGGGCTGCTTTTAATTTAAATAAGATCCATTGCAATGCACTAATAAGAACAAAGCCCCACTCATTCTCTAAGCTGCACCCAACGATCATGACCATCCAAATGATACTTCAGAAGATTTCTTCCCCTTAACACAATTAAAGTCATAATGGTGCATGAATGGGGTAAGTTGGTGACCCAGATGATCTCTTTTCTGATGGTGTAATTAGAACATGCCAGTGAACACGTGCTCTCTGGTACTTCCAGGCCCCGACAACTATCAACCTGCAGTTTTTGCGGGATTAATGTGTTAATGATGAGAAATCCCCTGCGTAGTTCCTTAAAGAGTCTGTCAAAGAAATTAAAAACAGCTGCCAGCCGCAGGAATTCAGAACTGCTACACCAGCAGATGTGATTGGCACAAGGAAGTTACACCCATTCTGTAATAACATGTTTTCCTTTGGTGTGATGCCATCTGGAACAAGTCCAGCACAGACCTTCCAGAAGTGCTTCGAATCATTTGCAAAGAAATGAAAAAAAATTAATAAATAAGATAAGTGAACACACTACAATTATTAGTCTAAAGTTACACTAGAAATTATTATGCGACAGACAAGTTAACTCAAGATAAATAATGTGATGTTCTCAAGCGCAATGGAAACATATAGGATAACTAAGGAGGTGTTCGACTAAAACCGCAGGCCAATATTTGGTACAGTCGAGTTGTATTTGTATGTCGTATTGCTTCTTAAGATACTGTAAATGCTGGCTCTCATTAGAGCATGAATCATTTGCATTGATGCCCTCTCCCGATCTCTTACTCAGATTTCAGTGTGTTCATTTAACTCATGTTCAATATGATTGTTCCTATTGTGTACTGTGATTTGTAGCACATAATCGGGATTTTATAATGCATATTATACACGTACACGTTGACACATACATTAATGAATGTGTGAATGCTCTCTAATACTCTTGCAGATCCTTTAATATAAATATGAATATTTATTCTAATACAGTGCAAAATTTGTTAAACCATTCAAGATGATACAATGGCCAGCTAAATAACATTATTAACAATATAATTCAGAGTACGTTATCGCGTAGTTATGTAAGTGATTACTTATGATTGTGCCACAATATGAAAAAATATTAAAGCTATTAATAAAATATCAATAATAATTCTTAAAGCATGCTGCATAATAGAGTCCACTGGTTTTAATGTAAAAGAAGTTAAGTATGATACCTATGCTAATTATAAAATAAATTCACAATTTTATTCTATGAAATGAGCCACTTAAATTATTTATATACAAATTGCCACTCTGGCTCACTGAAATGGTGGTGGCAAAAGAAAGCAGCTGACTCGTTATTAATTAATGAAAATTCATTACTCCATTCATCAAACCCTTTCCTGATCTCTTACAGTATTAGGATTACAGGCCTGAAGATGTGTGAGGGGTGTTGAAAAAGTAGGGGCCTGGATGAGGCACAAATGCCCCTTTACGGCATGAGGAAGTGACTGAAAATCAGTGCATCTCAGGATGAGATCACAGCTGCACCTGTTAAGAGCCCCTGGGTGATCAAACGCGTTTATGTTGCGGCCTTTTTTTTTTGTTCAAAAGGCGAAAAGAAACTTGATATTTCAGGCAGTCAAAACACTGAGCTGCGTTCCCAGGAGATCAAGACTTCACCTGCTAATCAGAACCACATCTCTATTGTGAAATGAACACACAACGCGCACTGTGGTTGTCTCTTGCCTGCCGCCGCAAATGAAAGAGAGGAAAAAAAAAAAGATTAAAAAAAAACATGCTCGCAAAAATATGTTTTTAATTTGCCCCCGCTCCTCTCTGCAGGAGACAAATAGATGAAACAGTCTGATAGGCGGGGTCACCAAGCCCTACAGTACAGCAAATGCTGCATCGGGCGACATGATCAATTATCGAACGCCATTAACCAGACTCTCTCTAATTAGGGTTTAAGTAATGAATCAAGTCTCAATAGGAAGCTGGGAAGCGGGATTGAAAACTAACCCCATTACATTGCGGCACTACGCTTCCCAGGAGCGCGGTTCCTTACAGTGTTTATATGACATGTTTGTTTCTGTAGTAACATGTTGAGTGCGGGAATGGCTCTATGGCAGGCAGAGTTCCCCCTTCACCTCGCTCCAGGGCCTGTGATAACGGCCTGCCTTTTGTTATCGAGCCCGGGAGGGGCAGCACAACGCGTCCTAGTTAGCGCCGTGCCCCATCTGCCCGGCATAATTAGACAATTACGCTGGAAAGATCCATCAAGGGGTCCTTTGTGATGGACAATTCCATAACACAAAGGGCATCATTTGATATCCCACAAAAATTCAAAGCGATTCACCCTTCTGTGAACATTATGTGTATGATATTAATGCTTATCACCAGGAAAACTCTGTCAACATGCATTCTGTATTTATTAGAAACGACAGGGGTCATCTGTTGTTCCAGCACTGCAAACAGGGAGCACGACGCATAGGATGCAGACCGTTTTGACATTTTGAACAAGCGCGGAAAATTTTAATCGCATCCAGAACTAAGCGATGAATGCTTATTCTGAGAGGGCTGTTTTTTTCCCCTCACCAGTGTTCTGTGACATACAAGAAAATTGTCAAACTTAGCACAAGAAAGATAATTTAAAAGAAAAAAAAAAGCCAGAAAGCTTCTAAGAAGAAAAATAATAAAAGTCAGAAAGTGGGATAATGAAACAGAGATAATGGTTTCCTTGATGCACTGAAACACTGTAACACATGCAAAATGGTGTGCGGAAAGATTCATTACTGTGCACAGGCAAATACACAGTATGCCTGTCAAACCAAGAAGTAATCTTAGTATAATACAGAATGTAACAGTGGACCGCCACTTATCATGGAAGTCTTTAATACTGTTTTAGTCTGTCAGTGTCAAGAGATAAAGATTATCTTCATCATCCCCCCTGGACTGCTTCACAGAAATATTACAATGACATGTATTAATGGGGAAAAAAGGGAGGGAAAAATCACATATTATTGTTCGCTCTTGTCAGAGTCGCAGTCCATCAAATAAACATAAATTGCTTTTAGAGACTAAAAATGGACAATATATGTACTGACTCAGAATCGAGCAGCCTACATTACCACACAGACTGAAATCATTTATTATAATGTCTGCATGACCTTCGTCTCTTCGGTTCAGTACAGGGCTCTGCGGGGCTTGTCTTGGACTGGCCCTGTACACTTTCAATGTCTCCTTGTATTCCAAATTAATGAATATATGTATGACAGCCTAGATTATGTCTGATGTGGTCATTCTCTTAATTTAAAAAAAGACTATATATATATATTTCTAATATGCTAATAAAGTGGTAGATTTCCGAGAGCCGTTTGGCACTCCACAGCTCAGAGTTCAGCTGACTGATACAGAGAGATTTCGTGTCGGAAACCAAGCTGTCAACATAACATTTCTGTTTATAACTGTGAACTAACCAGGCATGAACTCAGCAGTGAAGACAAGCCGTAAAAATCACTAGAGAGAATTGACAGTAATTATCAAAGAAATCTCACAGCAGTACATTAAAAATCTAATTAGGGAATATTATCTTAACGGGTGAGGAAGATACTAATCAAAACAATGTCAAGAAGGAGCAGTTAACGTGCGACGGACTAGCGGTGATGAACGGCTCTTTGAAATGCATGGAATCAGCCTGACTGGGTAATACCTCGGAGGTGCACATTTTAACATCCTTTTGGCACTATGGTTCTTCACGCGAGATCCTCTGCGGTCGTTAGTCACCAAGGGGGACGGGGAGGAAGAACTCAATTACAGACAGGAATCTCTGGGCCTTACTGGAATGCTAACAAAATCAAACTACTTAATAACTACAAAGCTTAACGGTACTAATAAAGCCATCTATACTTCAAGCTGCTGGGTGTCTGGAGTACTTCTCCAGACTTCAAGAGAGTGCTGGCAAACACTGGGTTCCATAGGCAGAAGATGGCACTTCCCGCGTGTTTACGTATCGTCTAGCCATCTTCCATAACCGTTGTTCCAGTACAGGGTGACAGTGAGCCTAGAGCCCATTCTAGGAAGCACAGGAAGGAGACAACTGACATGGGTTGTTAGGTGACCACAAAGCACATGCTCGCACGATCACACGCTAAGGGTTGCAAGACACCATGGTTTTGTCCCATTTGCCACACTAAGTCCACGCTTGCACATTACCACACTTGGCATGCGCATTCACACACTTCGCAAAAGCACAGACGCTCCCTGGGTTACGATGGCCCGCATTACGAATTTTTGACGTTTTGATGGGTATTCTTTTTCTTCTTTTTTTTACTTTCAGTACATTATTCAAAAAAATCACATGAAATATTCAACATTTTATTATAAAATATGCTTCGTGTTAATGATTTTGCCCAATTGCAGCTAATGTAAGTGTTCTAAACATGTTTAAGGAAGGCTAAGCTAAGCTACGATGTTTGCTAGGTTAGGTGTACTGTATTAAAATGCATTTTCGGATAGGTTTATTATAACATAACCCCATCGTAACCTGGGGAGAAGCTGTAGGGTCTCCCATCCCTCAAATAAAGTGCAGCATACTTGACGTGCACTTTATCCTCACTTTGTAAAATACCGCATGGAAGCAGTCTTTGGCTAAGTATATAGACCAAAGTAGACTGCATCAGTGACGGTTAACATGTACGTTAAACAAGAGCAAGTCTGCTGGCTAATCAAAGTCCAACATGCCTCCAAAGAAGTTTCAATTTCTACAGCCTAGGTTACAGTGAAGGACATCCCCAAACACAACTAACACGAATGGTAACAGTTGTAGTGTTTTTTTGTTCACCTCTTCAGATGTCAAGTGTGTCCCACTGGTTTCAAGAAATCCCAGCACACTTGAGCTCTTTATATACACTTGCACACTTTAAGTTTTACATCAACATACGTCACCAAAATGTGCACTATTTCAGTGTCTTTTCCCTTAAGTGGGGCAAATGGGACGAAACCTGTCATCTAACAGCATGTTCTTGGAATGTGGGAAGAAACCTAAAGACAGGAGAACATGAGAACTCCAAACAGAGAGCCAGGGGTGGGGTGTTTATCTGGACTGGTATGTAAACTAGGTGGCATGGTGGCCTTCTAGCTCCACAGTTGCGGCAGAGGTGGACAGTTCAGGTCCAGAAAGTAAAAATCCAGACCAAGATTCTGTTCCAACCAACCAGTTGAGTTACAGTCACAGAGTACTCAATTGTTTGGTTGAAACAAAATCTTGGTCTGGAGTTTTACTTTCTGGACCTGAACTGCCCACCTCTGCCCCAACCATGGAGATAGAAGGCCACCATGCCACCCTGTTTACATACCAGTCCAGATAAACACCAGGCATCACGGGAGCTCTATTTGTGTTAATCATCACAATATTCGGGACATGTTCCCCACTATTACCAGCTCAAATCTGTAGCCCTTTCACTTTCTGTTCAATACATTCCTATAGCATCCATCCATCCATTTTCTATAACTGCTTATTCCATATGGGTCACGGGATTCCTATAGCAAGCGATTTATTTATTCAATACCACATGATGTGTGCTATGTCTAGTTAAAGTTCTCACAAAGATTTACAGAGATCTCTTCCTATGTTCCACTTCTAAACAGCAAGATAGCAGCAACTATGTAACTATGTCTATGTAACTAAACACTATACCCAAAACCTAGACAGCATTAATACATGGTATTTCTTAGCAAATACATGCACAATGTTTATAAAATGACTTGTTATGGGATGTTATTAGGATGGAATGTGGCAGCCTGAATTTGGGGCAATCGGGAGGTATTTCTTCTGCAAATTGTGTGGAAAATTACTTCAGCAGAATGTTGGAGCTGGATTAATTTCAGATGAACACCGCTTGTTATTCTCGGAACACATGCACGGTGAACTGTGCGCTTGGGGCTAAATGTTCTTAAAACTAAATAAAGTGAACGTCCAGTCATGTTGTTCTTTTGTTTTTCAGGACATTATGGTGATTAAAAACTAAAAGTACTAACATTCATTGTAAATGCATCCACCGCAAACTTTAGCGGTAGCATAGAAACAGCAAAAGCAGGAAACTTTTTTTAAGTTTGAAAACTTTTTTGGAAAGAAAAACAAACAAAAAAACAAACAAATCTCAATGTTTGGTACCTTTTTTCCCCACCATAATTGAAACAATGTACAGAAACTATCCACTCCGGCTTTGCTGCCAGGCTATTTTGTTGTTTTGGTTTACGTATTGAAACGCTTCACAAAAAAAGAAAAACACCGGAACAGATTCCTTTGCCTGAAACGGGCACGACTCGGCATTCCCATGCCTGGCGCACGACTCCGCGTAGCCCGTAACCATGTGGCGGCTGGAACACACCTGAGAAAGCCGAGCGGCACGGAGATCGGATTCCAATTCTCATGGGTTCGCGTAACCCGGCCCTGAACCACTCTGACTCTCGCTCCTTCACATTAGCTTGGGGAGGTGTGAAGGAGCCCGCTGGGAACGCGCTTGAATATCAACATCTTCATTTGTGTTGCCACAGCTGAGCAGATTGTTTGACTTGATTAGGCCTTGCGCATCCAGCCCTCCAGACACAGGTATCAGCCTGTGCTCGTACCACGTCCGAGGTGAAGCCTATTACAGTGAGAGGGCTGTAAGTTAATAAGATTTGCTCTTCATCTAGAATCTGAGCCATTTCCTGGGGCTGTTACAGACTGGAGCACAAAAATAAATGTTCCTTTATTCAACACCACCGCCCCCCCCGCAACCTCCAGCGCAAATCCGACCCCTTTCTCTCTTGTAGGGCTGTCTGTTATTACTCCGAAGGCTACAGTGGCTCTTTCACCTCACCTTTTCTTAGCGGTTTACAGCTCCTGAAATGTAAAAGGCTGGCACTTTTTTTGTCTGGGGGGGATCCATTTATCCAGGTAAAAATGGCGCCTGCGTGGCAAATGCTGGAAGAGCAATGTATATTACTCAAAATCCTGGATGGAGACCTCTTTGTATTTGAGTGATTAGCGAAGCATAATTACAAGGAAGGTTTCCCCTTTTTTCCCTGCCTAATTTTACTGGCCCAGATCATTTGCATTTCTCTCAAGGACGGAGCAATGGCTTTTTCCGGAAGTGACCGCGCTGCGCGCTCGCGGGTTTGGCTCCCGCCGCAGTCGCTCCACAGCTCCGCCAGCTGCCCACAGAGGTGCCGCGCGTTTTGCTACCGCGGAAATTAAATAAATAAAGATAATATAATGACACGATTTATATGTGTGCATGTGGACTGCTACCGGCTCTGCGAATCTGAACACGCCAAGGCATCCAATCATTTATCAGTTCCCCCGCTAGATAGCAAAGGTGTAGGAGGAGGAACCTTTGGGGAAGGGGGGGGGGGGGGGAGTCGACACTGGGCTCACTGTGAAGCGAGAGCCCACTAATAAGGACTATTACTAATAGTGTCTGTCTGTCACCTACCAGCACGTCAGCCAGGCTGCTGATATCAACCCCCCCCCCATCTGTTTCCATAAAGCTCAACACTCCACTTCACACTTTCTCCTCCACTATTTTCCAGTCTGTCACTGGATGAAGCCTGCAACCCGGAGAGAACGACAATGTGCTACCGACTTTATTTACATTATACACAGAGCAACCTTAATAATGCAAGCGCGGCCCGCTGCGTCAATTACGACAGATGTGCCTTTATGCATTTATACTTATTGTTATGATAATAATTACTGCTAAGCCTCCTTATAGCTCGCACGCCACTGCCAGCAAGACCAGTGCCGAGACGTCTAAGCATAAATGGGAATCATTAGTTAAAATAATACTAGCACTTCACCGGTATATTTTCAAACTCAGACTCATTGAACTTGTGACCTATGGGAATAAAATCTAATTGCTAGCTCTTTGGTATCCTCTTGAAGGTTTGATTTTTTTCCTCCCAAATATTTCAAGGTGTTTTTCTGTTGCTGTGCAACATTTTCTCGAGAAGTGCAGCTGCGTGGCCAGCAAACAGAATGCCAAAAAAGGACCTTACTCGGTGTATACAGCAGGAGCACGAATGCAAAAAAAACAAGCCTCTCAAAGAGCATCACCCTCCCTTGTTTAGGAAAAAACGCTGAACTGGTTCACCTTCATTTTAGTTTATCGGAAAATCTATCCTCAACACTAATGATGCCAGTTCAAGGGAAGCTTCTAGTATTGTTGTACAAATCAACAACTGTCTGTCCATAAATCCATTCATTCATTTTGTATACCCGTTTGTCCTATGCTGGATTACAGGGATCCAGAGCCTTTCCTGGAAACTATGGGCGCAAGGCAGGGAAATACCCAACATGGTGCACCATCCCATCGCAGGGCACACACACTATTCTCAAATACAGTTACAACTATAGGTCATTTGGCAACTCCAGTTCATGTTAGTGTGTATTTTGGCCTGTAAGAGGAAACCGGAATACCTAAAGGAGACCCCACAATGACACAGGGGGAACACGCAAACTCCACACACGTAGATCTGGGGCGGAGACTCGAATGCTGATCCCAGAGGTGAGAGGCAACAGTGCTAATCACTGTGCCACCATACCGCTCCTAATCGACAACCAGTTCATTAAAATTTACTATAAGATGTGACATGAGTTTCATACAAGTAGCTAGCCTGGAATCCACTAGGAAGATGACTTAAGAAATAGGTGAATACAGCCATACACATTTCTTGCAAATCGCATCTAAAAATGACACCGCAGTGGGAACCTTTCTGTAGGCAATTTCTTTCTGTGCTCTGGTCAGAATTCCATATCACAGGAGCGCTGATAGATTCGTCACTCCCCCGGCACCCAGACGCACTAGACGCGGCCTGCGGTCGCTGGAGAAGCCAGTGTGCCGACCGCTAATCTGGGGAAAGGCTCGCCTCCGGTTTCTCGTGCGGCAATGTACTCCGCGGTTCGGAAATGCATCTCTCGGCGCCGGGAGCTCGGCCGGACCCATAGGCCGGAAGGCTATTTTGAAGTGTCATTGCAGACTGAAGGCACACAGCTTTCAATCAAGCAGCACGACTGCTTCTCCGCAGCATCTCCCAGCAGAAACTCTTATCCTGGAGTCAGGACGAAGGGCCGTCACAGGACTAGCTCAAAACCCCAATCTTTATGAAGGCTTCCCGTGGTGGATTTGATGCTCTTACACATGACAGAGCAGGAGTCCATCCACTCCTCGTTTCGCATAACCACTTATTCCATGCAGGTGAGCTGGCAGTCGATCCCTGGTAGCGCAGAACGCATGGTCCGATAAATCCTGGACTGGATGCCCGCACACCGGCACTCTGAAAATAAGTTTACTTACAGGGCACAATGTAGCCAATTTATCTGAGCCATGGATTCTGCAATTTTAACATGCAAAATACATTCTCGTATGTTATATACCTGGAGTATACAGAGCTTTTACAGCGCTTAAAATCTATCCAATCAAAATGTGGTTTGCTGATTCTTGTCTCATAAATTATATTAGCATACATAGATACAAAAAAAGAAGTGAAATAAACTTTTTCCGGGAATTTATACGTCTTTAGGGCAGGAACAGTTTCACAACTTGTTAATACATGCATACAGTACAATTCATTGACATTTTGATAAGACATGCCACCCATGGTCTTCCTCAGCCTTGCACCTATGGCTGCCTGCAACAGCCTCTAGGCTGTATACAACCTTAGGAGCCAAAAGATGGATGGATGGATGGATAGATATTATCAGACTAATAATGTGTTACTTTGTGTCGCTACAGAAAAAAACATGGTTATGTGGTTAATCTGCTTTCCCTTATCACTGCATCAAAACCGTTAAGCTCAGTTCCCTGAAGCTATAAAATCACTAGCATTTGCAAGCATTATATAATAAATGGATACTGTGCTTGTGTGCAGTATTCACGTCGGCCTCAGTGCCACCAGGTAAAAAAAAAACAACAACTCGTACGTGTTCCAGTTTTCCAGTTCAGCTCCATGTTTGCAGGTAACATGCAGCTGCAGTCATTAACCCAGTAAGCAACACAGTTACAGGATGCTGAAACGATAAAACTGGCAGGTATCTGAAGGAAACGTACAGGCGACGCTTAAAACATCCATCTATCTTCCAACCATTTATCCTAGTCAGGGTCATGGGGAACCTGGACACTTATCCCGGGAATTCTAGGGCGCAAGGAGAGGGAGATCCTGGATGGAATGCCAATACTTGCAGAGACACATGTTCTTAAATCCTTTGTAATTTTGTGTATTATAGTATTCCTTGTCTGTTTCTTTATTAGTTTCTGCTCACGCTCTTATGTTAATCTGGCCAGCCTCCTAATCACTGAGCCCATGTCTCCCACCACTGGGTAGCTCGCCTTCAGTAATAAAGCCATGATCAGAATGACACGATGCACCTTACTACGAACAAAAACGGGCAACGAAACCAAGGCAAAAAAATTACTTACTTTGCATTTTTTAAATTTATTTAGCACAAGTGACATACTTTTTTTTTTGAGAAAGCAGGTGCCAACAGTCCCCAGTGCAACTGGAGGTTAAGAGCCTCACTCAAGGGGTGAACGGAGAAATCAATCTATTGAACATGGGGTTTGAACCAGTGACCATCCGATCACGGTGACCAACGTTGTTCCTCATTTCAGATCTCATGCATTCATAGTTGCAATTTCGCAATCCTTTACTTTTCAGCAGTTCACCTTATTCAGGTCACAGTGACCAGGAATTTATCCCATAAAGTAACAAAGCTAACTGGAAGACCCAAGGGGGACTCAAGCAGAACCTATATATGCAGATACATAAACTCATAGCCACAAGCGTGTCAGGTGGCCATGCCACGCCCCGATTCAACCCTGGTCTCTCATAAAATAATCATATCAGGTAGGCTATTTGTAAGCCACATTCACAAAAGCAATCTTCATCATTAATAATCTCTCTTATTCATTCATATGCTAATTAACACCATACTAATTTAATTCAGTGGCAATATAGTTTACTAATGTAGCAAATAAGCAACAATAAGATCTCTAAATCTGTTATGAATATTCAGCAGGATGATCTTGATAAGTAGCTTGTTAACAGAATTTTATTATCATTTTAGATATATACACCCTATTGAAAAGTTTTGGGACACCTGGCCATTACACTCACAGGAACTTTTATGACATCCCATTCCAAATTCATAGACATCAGTATGGAGTTGGTCCCCCCTTTGCAAATATAACAGCTGCCACTCTTCTAGGAAGGCTTTCCACAAGATTTTGGAGTGAGTCTGTGGGAACTTTTTGCCCATTCATCCAGGAAGGCATTTGTGAGGTCAGGCACTGATGTTAGACGTGGAGGCCTGGCTTACAGTCTCCATTCTAGTTCATCCCAAAGGTGTTAGATGGGGTTGAGGTCAGGGCTCTGTGTGGGCCAGTCCAGTTCTTCCACACCAAACTCAGCCAACCATGTCTTTATGGACCTTGCTTTGTGCACTGGGTCACAGTTATGCTGGAACAGAAAAGGGCCTTCCCCAAACTGCTCCCACAAAGTTGGAAGCATAGAATTATCCAAAATGTTTTGGTATGCTGAAGCATTAAGAGTTCCCTTCACTGGCCTAGCCCAACCCCTGAAAAACAATCCTACACCATTATCCCTCCTCCACCAAATTTTACAGTTGGCACATTGTAGTCAGGCAGGTAACATTCTCCTGGCATCTGCCAAACCCAGACTTGTCCATCAGACTGCCAGACAGAAAAGTGTGATTTGTCACTCCACAGAACACATTTCCTCTGCTCTAGAGTCCAGTGGCGGCGTGCTTTACACCACTCCATCCGACGCTTGGCATAGCGCTCAGTGATGTGAGGCTTGCATGCAGCTGCTCGGCCATGGAAGCCCATTCCATGAATCTCCCGGTGCTCCGCGGTTTTGTGCTGGGGTTAATGCCAGAGGAAGTTTGGAACTCTGCAGTTATTGAGTCAACAGAGAACTGGCGACTTTTATGCACTGTGTGCCTCAGCAATCGGCGACCCCGCTCTGTTACTTTACGTGGTCTGCCACTTCCTGTCTGAGTTTCTGTTGTTCCTAAACTCTTCCAGTTTGCAATAATACCACTTACAGTTCACCGTGGAATATCTAGAAGAGAAACTTCATGAACTAACGTATTGCAAAGGTGGCATCCCATGACAGTACCACACTTGAATTTCCTGAGCTCTTCAAAATGACCAATTCTTTCACAAATGTTTGTAAACCTGACTGTATGGCTATATTTTATATACTGGTGGCAATGGCTCTAAATGAAACACCTGAATTCAATGATTAATAAGTGTGTTCCAATGCCTTTGTCCATATAGTGTATATCAGTATTGCACAAAAAAAAAATCTAAAAAGCAATATTGTAACAATATTTAAATATAAAATGAAATGAAGACTGCTCACCGAAGGAAACCTTTTTCCTTACCAACTAGAAAGTTTAAATTCACATTTCAGCCTTACTATATTTTTCTTAAAGCCATATCAACTCTTTGTAATATGCTGTAAAACAGACCTAGGTATTAATGTACCTGGACAACAAAAATGACTAAATAATGGGTGGCTTTGTAATAGCTAATTAATCATTATGTTCTGAGACTTCTTGCCAGGATGTAATAATGACATTTACTTTGGAGACAAACAGACGGTTCCTTAACAGGCTTACTGTGGTGTTACTTGTGAAGTTACTTCTTTCCAATGATTTTTTTTTTAACTGTTCCTTTATATGGAAGAAGAATGATCCTCCTATTTCTGCACTGCCAGTCTATAATGCGCTTAAATATTTCATCTGACGACATTGGTGCTCAAAGACCATTTGTTTTAGCCATGAAAGGGGCATGGGGGGGGGGGAGTGAATAATCCCTCTAAATATTGATTAAATACTGAGACTAGTTCAGGGAGGTAACAAAAGGAAATAGATACACTGCCTCCTTCAAAAAGATAAATTATAATAAAATGTATGAAGGGGAAAAAGTACATTAAAAGGCAATAATTATTATTTACATCCACTCAACTACAACTTCAGATCTTCAGGGACTCTTTATAATCTGCTTCTCCTAAAAGAACATTTAGATGACTTGTTTTGTTCTAAGTTGCCGTAAATCATTTTTTGTTAAATATAAAAGAATATTCATCCATCGTCCATATGCCGCTTATCCAGTTAAGAGCTAGGAGCCTCTCCCAGAATGCACTGGGCATGGGCTGGGATACACCTTGGGAGGGATGCCAGTCCATCACAGGGCACACACACTCACTTAATAACACTCTAGGGACCATTTAAAGTTGCCAATTCACCTAACTGTGGAGTTTTTGGACCGTGGGAGGAAACCGGAGTACCTGGAGGAAAGCTGTACAAACACTGGAGGACGTGCAAGCTCCACAGCCAGGAGTCGAACCTGCAGCCCTGGGGGAGTGAGGTTCCAGTGCTAGCCAGCGAGACAACGGACCGCCCATGGCAACATAACTGTTCATCTAATGATAAAAAAAACTGCTAAATGAACTGGAAAACACACAGGAAGAAAAGAATTAAAGAGCGCTGCACTAAGAAGTTAAAAAAAGCAGCTCCGCACCAGGCAGTGGTGAGTAACTGTGAACCAGAACATCATTATCCAAACACGAGGGCTAAAGGGATTCATTTTCCAAGCATTATCTGATCAAGCTTTGCCAGTTGAGAGTTTTCTTTAAATATCTTAACAGTTTAAAATGCGTATTAAATATCACAACACTACCAACACTGGCAGTGAACTGGATAAATAACTGAAGAACAATACCAGCCATTATGCCTTAAGAAGATCTACCTGAGCTTCTCTTAATACCAATCAGTATATGGCCCTACCTGAACTGCATATTAACACTGTAACCAGGCAACAACAAAATCCGGGTAAAGAGCAGAGCAGATCTGCACATCCTATCTCTTGTATAAATTCATTCATATTACTCAGAATTATCCCCGTCTAACAGAAGGAAAAAGAATATTTGAGAAATCATTCCAAGCTTGAAGTTTAAAATGCATACATTCTCATTTTAATTCTTCATTTTTAGACATTTTAGCTTCACAAGCTTCAAATCAGACATTGGACGCCATTAATGTGACCAGCATGAGTCCATTACCAAGAAATCTGTGTTGAAATTTCGCTTTTGTTTGCGTTACATCATGTCATAGCATTAACGAAATGTGTCATCAGAATATGAAAATCGGCCACTAGATACGGACCGAGGAAGTCCGCGTTGACCCTTCCTTATAAAAATGTCAACAGATTAGCGGGGACACTGTCCGACTGCTCACTGTAACTTCATCAACTTAAGCGACAGGCAGGATAAGCATCTTAAATTAAGTGCAAGAGAAAACGAAAAACAAACACTGCACGAAAAGTTCAGAAAAGCTTTGGGATCAAAGATGGATTTGGGTCACAGCAAAATGGAAAAAGAAAATGAAATACAGCATTACCCTGGAGGAACGGCTTTTTTCTTAAACCTGGATTAGGGGGTTGAAGATAACTGATATTCAAAAGGATGAGTGAAATCAAATTACCTCCGTTGGGCCTTTTAGACAAATAGTACATGGATCCATAGCTAGCTTTACCACAAAAAAGGTTTTTGAGAACTTGCATTACTATGTTATTATTTATATATTATCATCATAATCATAATCACTATTATTATTATTATTATTGTTATTATTAACTACACTGGAATTGCAAGACTTCATGCAATTGCTGGACAAGAGAAAGTAATGCTTAAAATTATAAGGAAGACCATGCAAATTACAACATATCCATGCACAATTTTATTTATTGGATCTAGCCACGTAAATGGTGTAGTTCAGCCCTATCACTACCCAAGGCCACATAATCTTGCAAGGATCTGCGCCTGAACATCATAAGAAAGTGTCTCAGAATTTGCTGTCAACCACAGTGACCTTCGCACGGCAGTAATTAGCTGCATTCCGGTACTGCGACTCATGACACGTAATACAGGGAGACACAGAAATAGTCGATTGCTCATTTTGGGAATCCAGAGGCCTACAGCTCATCCTGTGGTATGTTACAAGCAATCATGTGATACGATCACACAGCTGCCTTGCAGAGGGATGATAATAAAACCCACACATAGGGAAGCACCGCTATTGGGTGAAAAAAAATTATTAAAAAAAGCAAGAAAAAGTAGAAATAAATAATTACTACCGTGCCTGGGCAAACGACACATCAAGACTTTTAAGTCGTCCAAGGGAATAGGAGAGTATTTGCACATTCTTTCAGAGTTTAAATTGTCTGCGACCCCTTCCTGCTCGAGCTCAAGTAAAAAGCTTTGGCACCAGTGGCCTTTTGAAAACAGGCAGTGGGTTTAATGGCAGAGTTCAATTAACCTTTCTAAAACAAATGAGTCACTCGCTTTAATGACGGCGTTTTCCTCCAGATTCCTCGCTGCTCACAAATCTCACGACACCCAGATCTGCAGCTTTTAATTGTTAATTAGTATGCTTATAGTTACAAGTGCATTCATTCATATTTATTCTACATGATTTGTTTGAAATATTTCTATACATAAATCTGACTATAAGCCGTGCTGAAAGTCACTTCTGAGATTTGACCTGGTTGCAGTGCACTGATTAGCGCTGTCCCTTTCAATTTCACTTGGATTACACAGTTAAGAAAAACACACCAAAAACGTGTCATTCAGAAACTTCTTGGGAACTTAAAGCAACATAATCCCACGTACGGTTAAAAGTTAAATCTGACAAAAAAAAAAGATGATTTTTTTTTTCATGAAACAAAGTATTAGTTTCCCTCATCTTTTGTAAGTGGTAGCAGGCTAGGAGGGGGAAAAATCCTGATTTAAAACTATTCAACAAATGGAAGTAAGATGGAAAAGGTCTTTTTTTGTTTAAAAGAAAGAACTGTGAAGTCAAACATGAGGTCATGGGACATTTATGCCCTGGGGAATATGCTGGTGCCTACACCAAGGCATCCAGCTCTGTTTGAGTTTCCATATAAATACGAGCCGGGGAAGTCCTTCGCATGTAAAAGCAGATTTTCTACAGAATGTTCAACAACATTGCGCACATGTGTTTCCAATAAAGGAGTTGGAGCTGGAGTGTGGCACTGGGCCCCTCTGAGCTTCTCTAATAGACTCAGGACAGGAAGCAAAGGCGGAGGAATGCTTAAGAAAAACCAAGGAAAGGCATCATGACCCAAGTTTAAAACGAAACGATCTTCTCTCAGAGTCACAAAGATCTGCACTTTCTTCACTGGAGTGCTCTGGCTATTCTGATTTATCATCACCATCTTTAGAGCTTTTTTGCATTCTGCTTACTGAATATAGACACATTTCTATTTTTCCCAAGGCAGTTTAATTAGGAGTATATTTTTGCGTATGATACACTCCAAAGTAACTATGCACAAACTGGGGGATTGTGCTTGAAGCCTGGTGCACAGATGTGTAAATTCACAATGTCGTGGGCGTAAAAGGCAAGATAAAAAAAAAACCCTTCTTAATCTATACATTTTTATTTCTTATATATATTCTGTTTTGCAGCGTTGGTGGACAGATAGTGTTTCTGTGTACATGCACAATGATGACAAAGATATAAACATATATAAATATAAATATACAGGAATGAGACCCTTTGCTGATACTCGCCAATCTAGTGAGGGAGAACAAGGGTAGCAGTCACTCAGAGCCACCGACGCTAACCCTTCATCACATCTGACCTCCCGCCAGTACAAATACGGAAACCTGCATGCAGTGTTACTCGTAGTTAACAGAAAATTAAGCCATGACATTTTTCCACTAACAGAGAGACCGACCGCAGCCACGAGATGTAACCGAAGATAAACGCAGCATGCAAACGTCATGGTCCCCAGCGCCAGATCAGATATTAAGCGTTGCTACACAACGCTGGAATGTGTACGTTGTACAGAATGCAAATGCGCTACTCAGAGATGCGTGGGATGTACACGACAGGATAAGCCCTCCATCTGAATCAGGTGAGGAACCACACGTACCAGGGGAGCCCCTGATGATCTAAAGATCTAGTCTCCACCAAAGCTCAAATGATAGGTGACAACATAAAAGGGCAACAGTAAACAGTGATGGGGAGGTTGAGCAGTGTAAACAGTTTATTTGTTCTGTCAGGTTTTCAAAGTATATGATATGAAAAATCCCACTGCATCACATATAGAAAGCAATATGCGGAACCGTTTTGGGGAAGTGGTCATCGTGATAGTCCTCCGATGCACAATTTGAGCCGTGCTTGTATTTTCAATGGGGGAAAATCGCCCTTAGCCTGTAGCGACTTGCACAAGCCTAGGTCATTCCTTAGCTGAAATTAAATCATACTGTCAGGAAATTCCTCCCCTGTTGCTGAGTCTCCCAATCTTTCCATCTCTCGCGGTTTCTCTGCCTCGAAGTCACAACTTGTTTATAAAACAAACTTCATCCTCAAAAGCGACGAAACGGAGGAGGTCAATCAGTCGTTGGCAGTCAGAAGGAAGAGATCCGACTGCCAATCAAGGGGAATATTTGCATTTCAAATCAAAATAAACTAATGACATAAAGCCAACTACGGAATTTCATTACAACATCTTCTGCAAATCAACCATGTGGCAAATTGCTGCTTTTGCATCAAACTGCTGCCTAATTATTCTAAATCTGTAAAAGCTAAGCTAGTGTTATCTACACTTCCTTTTCCAGTTCTCACTGACGATGTTTTAATTAACTGGTACAATAGCTACTGTGACACAGCGCAGCCCAGCTATCCCTCAAGATTTTAACTTTTAGCCCGCTCGACTCTTGTGCCGCATGTGGTTTTTGTTTGCTTTGCGTACGAGATGTTTTGCTTAGAAATGACACTCCGTAACCCGCAAACGAAATGCACACATTCGGCACCTCAAGCGAGTCGCCTTGATTCCGTAGAGCCGCTTCAAAGTTGCGGATCGCTGACCTGTGCGATGTAGGCGTCTCGTTCATTTTGTCTTTGATGAGCAGTCACACTGCAGTTATTGCCATCGCATTTTTTTGCGTTAAGCTTCCATAACACGGGAAAGTCTGATGCACCTGACTCTTATGAAGCTATATATGGGAAATCTCACTATTCGATATAATACATATGCAGTTATAATACAAAGCATATATAAACACATTTTCTACTGAAAGGTCTCCTTAAGGTTAGGACTAAAAGCTACAAACAGCCATGAACAGCACCGCCCTAATGGGGTAAGTGAGCACTGAAAATGGCCTGCAGAAAGGCTTTGATACAACATAATACAAAGGTAAATTTATGACTAGAGAATCTTTACTCACTGGGGAAATATTATTCTTTAACATCAACAAACCTCAGTCGAGCATATATGGAATTGAATTGAAACTGCAAGAGCCTTTTGTTTATCGTTATTGTTTATTAATTATAAATGCTATTGTTCTAACATTTTACTATTATTTTGTGCATTCATATTTCCACGTCCAAGAAGCATACCAAACACTTACTCCCTTTTCTGTACTTTCAGTTACAACATTTTAGTGACTAATTCAGTTTTTCTTAATTTAACATTATTCCTAATTTGCAAAGTGTTGGAAGAAAAAAATTGCAGCGTGGCAAATAGTAGTGGTTAAAGACCCTGATGTAACATTCCTATGGTTTTAGTATTAAATAGCAAATCTGAAACTAAATTCAGATACTACTTAATGTAACAGTAGCCTCGGTGTTGGACTGGACTAGCATCCTGGTCTTGAACCTGCCTAGTTTGACGCAACCCAGGACTACGGCTCGAGTGATGGGTTTCAGAGCATCTGCTTTTCAGTGTCTAAGCACAAAATCTGTACACCTTTTGTGATTGCTGGCTGTAGAGTGAAATACAGATACTTCCTCAATCTAGGTTAAGTGTACAGAGCAGCAGAAGGCTCAGTGTGTCTAAGATTTCACCAGGGAGTTAAAATAAGCTCCACGGCATTTTCCTCAAAGTCGGTTTAAATAAAACACTGGAAATCCCTTTTTAAGGTCGACGCTTTAACTAAAAACCTACATACTGGATTCAGAGCTCAAACCAACTGTAACAATGTGAAAATATATCTCCGCGGAAGTTTGGCTTTAGGATTCGAAGTGTATAATCGACTCGTGTAACACAGAGAACAAGCCTGCCATGTTCAAGCAAGCGTTATAGACATATTTCATTATTTTATTTGTGAAACGCGTGACTTGTATCGATTATAACCTGTGGGCGGCCCAACGAATGCCAACGTCACGCGTATTCGGGATGCCCAGGGCTAAAACTGCAGGGAGCTCTAGGGTCCAAACGCAGGGCCCCTCCACGGATCGTGGTTTCACTGCTTCCACAGGCACTGCACCAGCGGCTACCATTTAAAACTGGCTGAAAGATTTTCACTTTTTTTTTTGGCATCACCCCAAAACCCATATCCAAGGCAAACTAGCAGTTAATGTCCTACATTTAAAAAAAGATGAGGGGGTCTTTAGAGAGGGAATTTATGTAAATGACTCTGGTCTTCAAAATTAAAGACTATTTACAGCGTGCACATATGTCTGTATCTCTTTGAAAAGGCTGCTGTGTGCGATCTCCAGGGTGTAGGGATGCTGGATCGCCCGAGGCCTTTGCTTTCCTCTAGTCGCACTGCTGCGCTCAGGAAGCCGGCAGTGGCTCTGGTAGCACAGCACTGTCAATTAGCTAACTACTGCCACACATAACGGGGGGGGTGAATCCTAACAGTTCATACATAATGGATGCGTGCTGGATCCACAAGGCGAGCGGCCAGGGAAGGTATGCTCATACATGGAGCACGGCGATGATTCCACATTCACATTAATTATAACTAAAATATTTCATATATTTGCATTGTTCTTGCAAACCTGGTCATTCAATCCCGAAGGAAAAAAAAGACATCATTATTATTAATGAGAGAAAATGAGAGTAACAAACCTGGGCAATTGTGACAGAATTCTGGGTGGAGCCCCCAGCGTGGTACTCTGCTGTATTCTTCTTGACTATTTCCTCAAACCTAGAAAAAATAAAAAGAATTAAAACGACGTTTTAAAAGTGTCAGTGGATGTCAAGGGTGACAGAAAAGCAGCCCCTGGTGGATGGCTGGTCACACACAACTTTCATGTTTGCAAACAGGAAACTGAGGTCAGATCTACAGCAGTGGGGGGGGGATGGGGGGTGCCGGGACGCGACAGGAGTTATGAGGCTTGCTCTACAGCAAGACGGCCCCTGGAAGTGCTTATCTAAAGGTGTGCATTCAGTATCCTACGTACACCTGTCTCTATGCAACTTGGACGCGTTTGTAACACTGGAAATTCTATCAGGGGAAGCTACACACACACACACACACGAACACACACGTTTGTATTCATATCTTTGTGGGAACCGTCCATTCATTTCTATGGGCATAACCCTAATCCCAGCTATGACAACCTTAACCCCTACCCAGCCCTAACCTTAACCATAAGTAACCAAACAAAATACAAGACTTTTGTTTTTTTGAATGCAATCAGACACTTTTACAGTCACGGACTTTCCCCTTGTGGGGACTGAAAAAATGGTTCCCACATCATCAAAATAACAGGTTTTTATCACAAATGTCCTCAAAATGTAATACAGGGTGTCCATAAAGTCTCTTTGCAATTTCAAAAATGTATTACAAAGGCAGTTGATGAGATCTTCATCAGATTTGTTCTATGTACTATGTACTTATCAAGGTTTTCATCACATTGCATTTGTGTCTAAAGCAGCGGGTCACTGATGCCATTGCCACCATTGATGAGGGTTTGCTACAGCGAACATGGCAAGAAATCCAGCACCGTCTCGATGTGCTTCGTGCAACTGATGGTGCCCATATAGAGGTGTATTAAATGAGGCAAAAAAACATAAATATATACGTCTCATTTTGTAATAATTTTCACTCATCTGTCTTTTCATTTGCTTTTGCAATAAATTTTTGAAATTGTACAGAGACTTTATGGACACCCTGTATATACACATAACCCACACACACAGACTCACACACAAGGAGATATACACAAATGATTAGGCTCCAAATGATTTCTACTGAAATACTTACTAAAAATAATTAAGAACCAGAGTAGCTAATGCATTTAAAATAATGAACGATTAGAGTAATGACTGTAGATCGATGCATCATTTAAATAGTGTAAATCTCTGCAGTGCCCTAGGTAATGAAATCTGTGTGTGTTACAGACAGAGGCCTCTGACCTCGATGTTTTAGGGTGACCACAAAGGTATTTTAACCCTCTCAACCTTCAAATGGCTCCCCATCGATTCATTTTACTTCCGACCCCAAGTGGTAACACTCTCCTTTTTATCAGTCCCAACTAGTGCAAACCGTCCAAAAGGAAGATGCACATAAAACCTTTCCGGACATCCACAGAGCGGCTTAAAGACGTACCTGAAAAGGTGACATCAGGAATTTCTGCCATGGGTGAAACGTCATGTGATACTGAAACTGCCATTTATACCAGGGTGGTAAAATTAGAAACTATTTGCCCGTCTAGAAGAGGAGCATTTTACTGTTACCAGATACGTTATCCTGACCTATTGTAGGTGGACAACTAATGGGCAGACAGGATGAGGAGGCTAACCAACAAAACCAGGTCAGCTTAAGTAACAAAAGGCTATAAGACATACTTTTTATGGGCCTATAAACAAGCTGATGTCAGCCCTCGGTTTCATTTAAAATGAACCTCCCCAGAAGTCTGTCTTATAACTTTAGAAAGCAATTTGTGAGGTCATGCTAATTTCGCATTTAACACGTGCCTCTGTAGAACAAATTAAAGGCCTTCTGAGGCTCCGCCGTCTGACGCAGTCTCCCCTAACCGCCAGGAATGCCACGTCGTCCACTAACACCATCACACTATGACTGGGTCCCTTGCATTACAGGGGTTTGAGGTGCAAGGAGGTGGCAGTTTCGGGGCGTATAGGAGGGGTACGGGGGAAGGGGGGGTTCAAGAGCGTGGGAACGACGCGTTGACTTCCGTAGACACCAGGTTGCTTGCTAAGCTTTTACCACAAGGCCTGAGAGTGTGCTCTGGGGAAGCCACACACAGACTGCGTCTCCTTCACACTCTCTCAATTACACTCAGACACACAATCCTCGGCAATTTTCCCCCCATTCAAGTCAGACAATGGCCCGGCCTATTCCCAGGGCGGCCAAAAATCATAATGTTTCACCGCGTTCAAGCGAACGCATTCCTTTGCTGAAGGTCCAGGTGACTCAGCTGCACTCCTGATTTGACTTCTAAACAAAAAAAAAACAGGTAGCATGACACCAGGTAAGGGGGAGCTTTGAAAACAGCACATGCAAAGCTGCAGGGGCAAGTGGGGTCTATAAGCTGCCTGTCGCATGTGAATGCATGAGTGTGAATGCAGGTATGTGACCTGCCTTGCCGTGAATGCAGGTATGTGACCTGCCATGTACCGCTAACCTATGCGGGGTGTAGCTTTGCTTTGTGCATTATACTGCCTGGGATTGGCTCCAAGCTCTCCCCCCCGCCCCCAGTTGGAAGATGGATGGAAAATCAATATGGTTAAGATTTCTGAGTTCAGCAAAGCTGTTAAAACATTAACATGTTACTTAATCTGCAGTCGGTTTCTGATTAAGACATATGAACAGGTAATATAATCTCACTCAATGGTATGCGAGTCATTTATAATAAAACATATCAAATAAACAATTTCAGAAAATCAAGAATATATCCATCATAAAAAAAATCTCCACAATAGGGTCTTTTAAGCAGTACACTTGAAGAAGTGGGGCAGAGTGGTGGCTCGGAGGCCAGGGTTCTGTGCTGGCAATCAGAAGGTTGCCCGTTCAAATCCCATGAATACCAGGAGGGATTCTACTTCATTGGGCCCTTGAGCAAGGCCCTTAACCTACACTGCTTCGTCATGGGTATGACATTAATGTACATCCAGCCCTGCAAGGAGTCCTCCAACTTACAGAGAAATTTGGGGGTGGGTGGCAGGATTGGCAGTAAAGCCACTGGGGAAAAAAACTCACACTGGTCCATTAGGGTGGTGCTGAGGTATCACCCGCCTGCAATCAGGTTCTCATCCCTAAGGTGGTTTGTTGCGTGGTGGGTGATACAATGTGCTGTATTATGTATGTATGCTCCTTACTTCTCCCTTGAAGAAGAAAGATGTCAAAAGGAGTAAAATATAGATGTTCTGTTTATGAAGATCTGGTTAAATTCATCAACAGTAAACTCACAAAAAGAAAGAAAATTTCACTACAGTATACATTCGGCGATTCTTCTGGAAATAATGTACCACAAATCTTACTGGAATTCAAATGTCACATTGACAAAAGCCAATAGTGCATTCCTTAACATGTGTTTGCAGTTAAACAGCCTGTATTAAATCAAGATGGAAAAAAAGGAACTTAAATCTAAAGTTAAAGCATTTCTTTCAAGCGAATGCTTGAAAATTATTTTGTTAACCTCATGTCTCATGCCTGCTGCTGCTCTAGACAGTTTAAAGAAAAGGCCTTAGATGCTTAATTCGGTTAATACATTGAAGAAATGTTGTGCGAAAAGCAGGACTTGGGACGGGCAAAAAAAAAAAAAAAAACATGGAGACAGGTATTGAAAGAGGCCATGTCTTGTTTATCTATTTAGGCCGACTTCTGAACCACAACAATCTCACTTAATTAGATCCAGAATATTTCCGTCCAACATGGCTCTTGTTAACAAATGGGATACCATTAACCGAAACCAATGAAACGGCTCACTCCAGAGTACTTCGTCGGTAGGACAGCATCGCTGCAAGAGAAATAAACGCTGTTTGAGTGATCAAGCTTCTCACTAATATTTAGGAAATAAAAAAGGAGTATTTACCATCTGGCACAGTAGTGAGATAAAATAGGCCTCTGGGCCTAGTTAACACTAAAGGGGGACGATAAAACAATCAGCCATGTATAAGGGAATAACATTAGTACTTTATTTGACTTCATTCATCACGCCAAAGACAAATTGTAATGTTGCAAATTATTATTAAAAGCATGAATTATGAGAAATGCCCTTCGGGTATTGCGTGCTGATTTCTATCATTACCATCTAAGTAATTATGTCAGGATTATACTTGGTATGAAACACCATGATAAAATAAATATTATATATATTAAGCTGCCCGTTCCTTTATTTTAAACCCACTGCAGGGAACTTGAACACTGAGCATCCTATTTTCCCCCTCACCAGGAACAGATTTCATTGTTGACCGAAAAACGGAAATGGCCTCACAGCACAGCTGACCCGAACGCAGCCGGGCTACCGGACGGCCGGCGCCCAGCCTGGAACCGACACCCAGCGTCCAACATTAAGGAATTTTCGACAGAAGCAAAAAAGCGTTAATAAGGAAATTCTATTATGGCCCGTTATGGCTTTGGTCGTTTTCCGTCAACACTCTACGACCGCATTCGGTGCAAAAAAAGAAAATCGATAGCAGCGCTGAGAGGAAGTGGCCTGAGGGAGACAAGCCCAAATTTACTTGATCATCACAATGGAGAGTCTACACATAATGCAAAACATGCTACCTTGGTATAACCCTGCACTGTATTCTGCTGTCACAGCATAAGGCGTATCACTGATCATAATTATAAAAAAAAAAGTTTGACCTCCAAGGGGCGGGGGGAATCAGCAATTAGAGATTGGTTTGGCTTGGTTTAGATGATATGCTTTTGAGTGATAAAACGAATCGTGGCTAACCTGCGAAAGCCTGTGAAGTAGGTCGACGTGTGCCTTCCGGAACATTCCAGACACAGTGTGAGAAAAAAAACAACACTATGCCTTAGCTCCACATCGCATAACAAACACGGCTCAGGATTGGCCATGTGAGGTGCGTATAGAAGAGGAACCCCGGTCTGGCAGCCCCTGGTTTACTCCGGTAATGCAATGCCTGCAGCTCTGGGGGGGGGGGGCAACCTCTCTCTTCTGGTGACTCATTGACAGACAAGCGGAACCAAGTGTTCCAACTTTAAATGCCAGAGCCTAAAAATAATCGGCACGGTCATCTGACTAATGTTTCCATTAGCATTCTCCTTGTCTTATAGATGTTGTGCTAACCAGACACCAGGAACAGGTACAAACTTCAGTCATAATACGAGACTGCAGAACTTTCTAAATACATTCTCTTGTATGCAGGCCAAATTGCTGGAATGACATTTTAAGAAACCATATCTTAAAAACAAATATTTGTTATTTTAACACTATAAATATACAAATCAATATACAAATCTTTTATCATTATACAAACAAAACCTGCAATACCGTTTAAGAATGGATTAATAAAATGACATTCAGTCAAATTTCTGCGCCCGAAGAAAGCATTTCACATTGCTTGTTTCTAGTTTGTATTTATTGATTTAAAGTGTAAAACCTGACCTTTCAAAAGTACCACCATTAGCTATACCATACCATTACTTAAAAATCTTTTTAAGTATTAGGAAGGTCCACACTCGCTGATATAGGAGAATAGTATTACATCGTTAAAAAAATAATAATTCTGGAAACACAGTCACGTAGCTAAGCGAAAATAAAGTAACGAGGTTTTACTGCCTTTTCAGAAAACGGCAAATGAAAGGCACTGCTTCACATAAAGGCTGCGAACACTGCTTCCGAGTGCGAGGTAACCTTAGGAAGCCTTGGCAGCCCAGCTACCATTATACACATGAAATAAGAGACCATCAACACACCTGCTACATCTATTTACTGGGACAATATGTGAATGCTGAGGTTGTTTATATGTCGCAGGGAACCAAGGGCCCCTAGAGCTATTTGAAATAGACAAGGAGTCTCTTAAGGATTGTTACACACCACCCAGAAAGAACAGCTACATGTTCCACCTTTCAGCCAATAGCAAGAGCCCCAACCCTGGGAGTCTTTTTAAATGCTGTGCACAAGGAACAGCTCCTCGGGGGAGGGGGGGGGGACACCCACCTTTTTTAAGACATACATACAGGGTGTCATTTTAGCCGTGACATCTGAAGGCTGACTGTGCCCCTTTACTGAACGAAAACCAAGACAAACTTCTACAGAATTGCCACCTGGTACCTTCCTTTATTCAACCGGGAGCGAAAACGCTGAACGCTAGCTTGGTTCAAAATGTGAAGCCCGGGATGTTACATTAAAATATTGTTTTTTTTTTCTTCTTTACAGCTGAAACACCAGCAGCCCAAGACCATGCCGTAAACTGCAGACAAAGTTAGATTCCGAAACTCAGCGAGATGCCTGTACGTCGACGGTAATTATTTTGTTTATACGTTGACGGTAATTATTCCGTTTATGGACCTTCTGTCATCAGCGGGAAACAGAACAGGCAGTTTTAACACTCATTACGGTACATCATTACATGCGAAAGTGCCACAAATATTTCCATTTTGAAAATTAAATTTCATTTTGTCTCTAGGTGTGAAGCGCCTTGGGGGGACGTCTGTTCAAAAAATGACTGTCAGAGTAGGCAGAAGCAGGAGCATAAATTTAGCTGGTGCAATAAGACAAGATTTGCTGCTCGGAGAATTTTACGTTTAACAGGAGGCGAGCTCATTTAAGTGATTCCTCGTCATTCCCTTTGAGGTTAGCCTATCCCATTAACACTGAAAGCACCCTAAAAAACACCCATTAAGTGATTTCACAGGAGGAACAAGCCTCTGTTAATCAATGCTTCGACGGGATCCGCTTCCTTCTAGGCGGGCGGACTCAAAGTCTTCAGAGTCTTCAAGTGTACACAGAGGTAATTCACTGCTAATGATCGCCACGGCACCCACTCTCTTCTCCTCCGCGGTCTAGTCATTTAATTACTTCACTCACGTTAAACAGCTTACAAATCACAGGGACGGCAAAGAAACACGATCAAAAGCGCTGCTGCTAATCAGGGCAGGGACTGGGAAACATTAATAAAGTGAAAAGGGGGAGAGAAAAAAACACCATGTTTTGCTGCTGAAAATGGGCAAGCTGGTTTTCACAAGCGCAAAAAGTTTGCAGGCACCACAAAATAAAGTAAAATGAAATTTAAACTAAAAAAATAAAATAGTGCAGCACGGGACCATGCCCAACATAGGATATTAAAGAGTTAAAAAGACTAATCTGTTTCAACAGCCGTCTGGCAGGCCTTTCCAAAATGTGCCGAAATTATTAGCTGCTGATCATCGAGATTTCGGGGTCTTTGTTCCTCCGGCTTGCAGACCGACTAAAGAAAGGAGAGAGGCACTCTGGCCATTTTCACGGCCTGTACGAAAAAAAGCACATTTGGGGGAGAGATGTGGAGCCTTCATCCCTAACGAAGTCGCCGGATGGATCCTTCACACACAGCACTTTTACATGGGGAAAGCCATAATTAAAAACATCATCACAAACGTGTCCCAGAGGAAGCCAGCTCTGGACGTAAATATTGAACGTAAACATTGAGATTTCGCATGAAGTTGCGTCGCTTAAAGGGCTTCAGGTGTAAATGTGTGAAAGCGTTTCACAGTTTTGGGCGGGGACGCTCGCCCTCGTATGCAAAACACACCTGCTCAGACCCGCTACGGAAACCCACGCACGTCCAAGGAAATCAGCGTCTGCACACAGCCCTCTAGCAGTAGCTGCCGCAAAGCCACCAATATCTGCACCACTTGGCCTATTAGATTTCACGGAATTATTCAGGCCTCATTTTCACTTGCCATGCTACCAGATCAGTCCTCGAAACTTGGCCTAAACACCATCACTCTCGCCATCACCCAAGGTCGTGGGCATCTAATGACACAGTCAAAAGTGACACACAGTCAAGCTACCACAAGACTCTTCTAGAAAGTCCTCAAATCAAAACATGGTTCATATTGGTGGTCTTCATCCCCAATGCTTGCTTATGGAACATACATCACCACATTCACAAGTTCTAACCGTACTTTTATGTTTGAGTGTCTGGATAGTTGTCAACCACTACAGAAATTAACCTCCTGGACCAGGTCTACAGCTAGCTGACAAGGTCAGTCTTCAGGGCAGTGCTACTAATCTGACTTGTTTTGCACCGATGGGGTGAAAGGAATACATGTAAACCTTCCTTCCTTTTCCTAGGCTAATGTTCCTCAAGCCAGGACTCAGAATAAGGACC
Organism: Mormyrus iriodes; assembly: GCA_011763525.2. Lineage (NCBI taxonomy): Eukaryota > Metazoa > Chordata > Actinopteri > Osteoglossiformes > Mormyridae > Mormyrus > Mormyrus iriodes. Next base: position 7,432,657 of record JAAGVU020000041.1, on the reverse strand, counting down.
ATCTCCAGTCTCCAGAGTGGATGCAGGGAAAGTGGCGATTTATAATGTTCCATGTGAATAATTCAGCTCCACGTGGAAAACACCAGATGGCCTGGTGTGAACTTTGAACACAAAGAGAATGTTTTTTTTCCCTCTGTCGGGAGCCCATTCCAGGTACTTAGGGGAGCTTAGACCCAAAAATAATTCAGCTGTGTGGTTTCAACCAGTCCTCCCCCAAAGAGTCTTTAAGGGAGATGCCCATCTATCATTACAACTGCTAGGTTCATGCTGTCTACTTCTGAGAAGGGCATATAGATAAACAGCGTCATCATAACTCTCAAAAACAGCTAAAGACCATAAACACCACATCAGTTCTCATGCTAGAATGAACAGCACCTACCCTATCTATCCTTTAAAAATGAATGATCGAAGCAAACAAAGAAACATTTACTCTTATCTGTGGGGAGGAAAGGACAATTGATTTCCATACCCAATAATCTACTTATATGGTTATTACATTTTAAATGTCTGCTGTTCTTTTTAGTGCCACCTGCTGGACTGTGAGACCTACAACAGAGATCCAAATGCAGTACTTTGGTCTCAATTGAGATTGCATCAGCCACCACCCAGCAAGACTGTGCACAGGCGACGTTAGAGAAAAAAATTGCAAGGATCCTTGGGACAGCTGTATGCTTAAATACTTCAAAAAACCAGTTCAGGATAATAAAGCAAAATAAAACAAACATATGTTTTAATAATTCCCTGTTAATATAAGGAAAGGAAAACAGACATCTTGGCATATGCCCATTTTGGCTAGGAACATAGTAATTTGGAAAAGCATGGTTTTCAGGACACAGAACGCTGTATTCATTTTTTTTCCAAACCGTAAATGCATTCCACATTCAATCTATTATTTGAACTAAAGTGACATAGAAACATATTACCATTTTAGAAGAAAATAAGCTTATAAAAGAGAAAGATCCCCCCCCTGCTTTTTCCACATATAAAAAAAATTGGGGGGGAACAAAACATAGAATGACAAAGAGACAGATGGGTGACCAACACGGCGCCGACGCTATCGCGAGCGTCGAGCTGCTGCAGAATGCCAGACGACAGGTTCCTCTGAGCCTGGAAGTATCAAGAGGGATGGATGGAGGGACAGTGGAAGCAGCATCCAGAGGAAGCTTCAGCCCACACAAACGGAGTACGGCGCCGAGGCTGGGGCCATCGATCCGGCCACAGACGGGCGGCTCGTTTGGCGTCAGCCGAACCGCATGGGTCAGCGGCAGGCTGGACCGCGTCTGCAGCACGGGGGACACTGGAGGTATCGAATGAATTTCACGAGGAAGTGCTGTGTGCAATAGCGACAGGGTAGGCGGTTTTGGTGTCGTTTGGGGGGGGGGTGTAAAGACGCCACAGTTCAAAGCGTCAGCTGCGGGCGACTTGATATGGCACACGTACACAGGCACCCTCACACGGACTTCCATGGCTGTGACAGACCTCTGAGCTTTTGAGATGATTCAGCCACCTTCTCCTTTGGTACGGGTCGCGGCGTGAACGCAAAGGCACAGGCCACGGTGCTTAGCATCTGCTCTTAACAAGGAAGGGGGGGGAGCGTGGAGGCACGCAGGGGGGACCTCTGTGTAGCGCCCCAGAAAAAGCACATCACAGTGATGACTGCAATATTTCGCCTGAGTGGAAACATCTCCACTTATAGGGAATAATGATGGGATTTGTGTCTCAATCTCCTGAGAATACACTGACTCAGCCTTTTCTGTTACAAAGCTCCCTGTTCTGCATGCTAATGGCAGCCGGGTAATAAAACGCCAGTGAATTATTCATACAGAAGGTTAAATGCGATAGCGCAGAATTTACTGGCTTTCTGTACATAAAGAAAGTGACAGGAAAACATCTCTATTTTTGTGAGTGGAAAAGGCACTCTTTAAAAAAAAATTTAAAAAGGGATTAATCATTAATCCTTCAGTGAGATCTTAAACACATGGTCCATTGCTGACCAGATGTTATCAGATCCGAGTTTACAAATCTTAGATTGCTTAGCTGCATATCTGAAATACCTTCTGAAGGAGCCATTTTCAATAATGAGACAGATAAAACCGATAATATTCTTCAAAATCAGTTGCTTGTGAAAGTGTTAAATTGCTGTGCAAGCCCTTTGTTTGTATACTGTATACTGTACTGTTTTGGTACAAACTATCAGACCAAGTTTAGGATTTCAAAGAGCTATAAGTTTAGAAGCCTCTGTGAAGCAATTCCACCGCTGTTTCTCCAGATACAGCGACCTAAACCTTTATTAAGCTCAATATTAAAGCCTCAGAAAATATGCGTTCTGTCACAGTTACCTGGAATGGCCAAAATATATTGTTATCCATGATATAGACAAGTGGAGCGAAAATGTTCTTCTCTTTTTTTGGTCAGAAACATGAATTGATGTTCTTTTGCTGCCACCCGCAGGCTATTAAGGATACTGCCATATAACTCTGAACCAAACAACCTTAACACTAATGTAAAATTACAGGTTGCAACTTCTGCAAACGTGCAACAAAACAATTTTTATTGTCAAAAAAAAAGGAAAGCATTACTACAATTTGTGTTGCATCTCTATCCAAGTCAACTTTAAGTAAAAGGAAACTAACAAATAGCAAATCAACAGAAATACAAAAAGCACGATATACCCCTGAAAAAATCAAGGGGACCATACATACTGTTAAATGTTACACATGGTCTAGAGTGTACAGAATGGGGCACAAGGCAGGGGTACACCCTGGACAGACTGTCAGACGAAAAAACCAAACACTAACAAGCCGATTCACCTAACTGCACCACAAGAATTGTTCAGCAGATTTGGTAAGCCATTGATTAACCAACACTACCTTAAACTCTATATTTGTCTTAAAATTTCAGGGCGATGCGTGTTGTTCTGCAGGTTAGGACTCTGTGCCCATGACTGGAATGTTGCCTGTGACTGCAATGTCACTGGTTCAAACCCTGTAGTCGGCACAGTTGTGTCATCGGTGAGCCCTAGAGCAAGACCCTTAATCCCAAATGCTCAAGGGACTGGCCAACCCTGTTTTCTCAGATATGTATGACACTTTGGATAAAGGCATCTGCTAAATAATTATAATTAAATTAGATGTACGAACTAACTGAAAACATATCAACATTTTTATAACAAATTTTGTCTCACAACACCCTGAAACAAATGTACAAGATTAATTTAATCAGGGACCAATAAACACCTCAACAGAAAAACAGCAAATATATCAGACCTATGACTGAACTCTAGCAGAGAAGCCTGTGTCAAGTCGTACTCCCAGCACAAACATCACACTGAGCAACAGTCTTAGGAAACGACGGAAGGGGAGTCTGCAGGCTCAGTAAAATGAGGATGTCAAGCATGTTAAAGCTACTCAGGGTCTTTACTGATCGCTCATCCTCCCTAAATCAGGCTGTATACTTCAGAGGAAATCAACGTCGCTTTGGCAATACGACATCGTATGACGCTTAATCACCGCGATGATCACCATGTCAGTGCACCGGCTGTGCCGGGACCCCGAGGCAAACTTTTTCGTTTGCTCTGATCCCACCCACTCTCCCCTACTGCCTGACATAAATATGATGGCATGGGATTGGTCAGCAGGACTAATTATGCATTTACTGTGCGCATCTTTAAATAGCATAAATCAATATGTGTATTTGTTAATAGTAAATGTTGTAACCAAGTAATGTTTGCAGTGGAACGCATTCGTTTTGTTAGCATGTAACAGTGAGTGTCGTTTAAATTGTTGACTTCCATCTCTGTGCCGCTTCTAGTATTAAACCAACTTGCATTTTAAAAGAGCTGTCATCTCCTTTATTAAAATAACTCATCCACTTGCCACAATACATTTATTAGTGCTCTGTATGTTCATCTGCTGCATCAAAAATATTCAGCGCCCTCTAGTGTCGGAGCATGACATACAACGAACAAGGTGGCGGCATCGTTTTAACTATGCCACAGATTGTTCTCGCCGATGTGTTCAATTTCGTTTTGTCCGGATGTTGTCTGAAGTATCTGGCCACCGTAAGCTATAATTCATCATGTTACTCTGCGGTGCAAAGACTTGGTCAGACTCCACAGCAGGGCAGACATCTCTGGTCATGTGACACAGCTCTGAAGGCTATAACTCGATGCCAGGAAAAAAACATTCATCTGAATTTCAGTTACAGATAATGAAACCATTTTTCTCCTTCTATCGGGAATCTACCTGAAACTGCTTTACTCTTAGTTATTTAGCAAATGCTTTTAAGAAATGTTAACTGTTTACCTAGCGGAATGCTTAACCAGAACAATTCACGTAAAATGCCGTTTTCAAAAGCTCAACAGCTTAATGTGACTGCACACCACCTACTGCACTTATAGTCCTATATGTCACTTACAGAGAGGCAACAGAGACATGCAACAATCATGCAAGGAAATTTAAAAAGAACAAAATCAGAATAAAATCACTATTATTCTTCAATTCAGGAATTATAAACAACCAGTGCCCAAAAATTTAAGATACACATTTAACCTGGAAAAGAAAAAAAACTGTCCCTAACAGAATAAAATGCAAACAGCATCTTACACAAACCACAAAACTTCAAGATTAAATTTCAGCAGCTATATGCTAGGATACATATAGCCTCTCCAGCTGTCGTCGTCTGTGATTTCATTCGAGACCAACACGACATTTGGCTGTGGCAACCAACGCAGCCTTAGTAGAGAAATCTCTCAAAATGGAAACGACTCAGCCATTCAGGTAACTTTTCCATAGGGTAGCAATACCCTCACAGCAAAACACCAACAGGGAAGAGCAGATTTTGAGACCAAGGCCTTTCCTGTCAGTGTGAGTCGCCATCTGCAAGAGACTGAGAATTCCCGCTTTCGGAAACACGTATGGTGGTGGAAGTAAGATTTGTGCCATGCTGCAGCTGCACGGCTCATTAGACAGGCTCTGTGGTACGAGGGGTGTAATATTTTCACGGGAAAGCCTGTCGCTCTGCTTTTAGTAAATATAACCAGTTCAGCTATGGCGTTGCCTGCACAGGACAGTGGCCAAAGCCATTTAAGGACACAGCGAGAGACATATCAGGATTAATAAATGGCTTATTCATCCAATGTACACTCAGGTAGTCAGTGATACCCTGTAAATATTGTGATCTGTAGAATATACAGTCTGGGCCTTAAAAACAATGCTCGCCTCCCTTTTCAGCAAACAGACAGAAAAGCCACAGCCCCGCTGTGAATGGCGACGGCGACGGCGGTTAGACAAAAGAAAACTGAGGGCTGCACCCTCATGATGAGACGCTGCACCCGCCAACAGGGAAGTCGAAAGCAGGAATGCGAGATCACAAGACAGCCCGGCTCAGCACTCGATGGGATCCCAGAACATGGGGCTCACTGTCTATTACACGGCCTGTCCGTAACCCCACAGCTAGGGCTACGCACAACAAATAACTGGGTTATCTCATGATAACGAGGGAATTTGACTGCCACTCACATCTGACCTTAAACCAGCACAGAGGTTCCAGTCGCCAGCAAAACAAATTTCCACTTTCGGAACAAACTCACAAACACCCACATTTTATGCTTTTTCTGCTCCTAAACATACGTCCCACATAAAAAATGTCACTACTAGACATAAACGGCTTGGCCAGTGCCTTGCGTGGTTTACCATATTTAAATATATACTTCAGGGATACTTTACGTGATTTTATGTCAAGCTGGATAGAAGGGATATGAGTTATGATGGTCAAGTGTTACAAGGCATTTGATATCTTCTGTGTAAAAGCTCACATGCCTTACATGGACCAGACGAGCAATGAAGCACAGATCACAGAAGCCACGTGACATTTGAGTCCACAGCCCAAGGCACCACCTGTGATTCCAGCTGTGATACCGATGGGCTTTCCTTGATTTATCAAACTGGGGTCATGTCTTCTGGCTGAAGCCAGCCTCAGAAGCTTTTTGAGGGATTTATTGACCGCAGTTAACAGGGCCCTGGTTTGTTTTTCAGGCCAGTTTACTCAAAACCAGTTTGGTGTTACTCCCAGCTGCTCACAGCGGGGATCTATGCCTGCCAGGAAGACTCCTCCAATTCACACTATGTTTCTCCAGTGAAACTCGCAGCATCCAACAGCCATTTAACACATGGGCTTGGAAAGATTATATTCACTGATTGCCTCATGCTTCAGTGTAGCAGACAGGAGCCTAACCTAGAAGTGTAACTCTAAAGAGGCGGAAAACCTCCTGAGAAGCCAGTTTATTGTGCATTTTGTGAAAAAAAGTGATTACACAATTTGATTGCCAAACTGCCATTGTGATTATTCATTCAAAAATATTTTTGGAATTTGAATAAAAAATTTTAATGCATAGAGGTAAAGAAACTCTGATGACATCCAACTGCACAATGGAGACAATGACTCTTTAAGAAAACACTTTAAGAAATAAAGGAGAACAGAAACTTCAAGCCGAAGCTGCGGTACCAGTTATGTGGAGTCACTAGTCACACTGGAAACACAGCAGGAAAAGCACAGAGTAGGTCACTGAGGTTAATGCCGTAGTGGTGTTCAGTGGGCCGAAGCTGAGCGTAATTAGAGGCAGGTCATCGCGGCAAAGACTCACAGTGCTTTGTGCTTCTCTTCCGCTAAAATCTGGTCATTCGGCTTCAGCCCATACCTGCAGAAATAAAGGACTGTCAGTTATGGCTGTATGCAAACATGTCTGTTTTTGGTTGCCTAATCAATGGATGTGAATATAGTTCCGTTAAGTGTCCATCCATCCATCCATCCATCCATCCATCACTGCTTACCCAATTCTGCTTCATTGTTTGTTTAGCTTACACTTCAGTGCATGTCACCCTGATAACCGGATATCATACCCTGGATAAGCATCCTATCTGTATAATTATACAGGGCAATTAAGAATAATGATACATGATTATACACAAGAAACAGCTACGTGCGTAGGGAGGCCTCCCATCATAAAGGAATTTGCTTATGTTCTTTCCTTTTTTCAATTCATAAACAGGAAAGATTTCCTTTCGACTTCACACGCAGCGACCACTCCGTGCTCAGAAGTCTTTACAGACCCGTCTGTTCCCGTCTAAAAGTCATCCGAAATCTAACAACCTGCTGACCTGCAAAACCAAAACACCTTAAAACATTTTTTTTTTATTTACTTCATCATTTATTTATTGTACTTTTTGTGTATTGTTTTATCCAACTGTATTTACTCAGTATAAAAAGTCTTGTAGTCCAGTTCCCCTTGACCGTCCTGTTTTTTGCACTTTTTAAATGTTGTGAATCTGCCCCCCCCACGTCACTTGCTGTCTGTATGTTGTGCTGTGGTCCTGGGGGAGTGCTTTATCACGCTGCTGTATATATGTGTATGGAAGGTATGGAAATAAAGCCCCGTGTGACTAGACTTGTTACTCATTTGGTTTCATTTGCATTATAGCAGACTGCGGGTTCTGCTGTATCCAATTTGATTATCAAGATCTATCCGGTATACTACACATACAATCATGTGCTGCATGACGTTTTGGTCAGCCATGAACTGCATATACAACTGCTGTCCCACAAGATTATAATGGAGATGAAAAATTCTTATCGCCTAGTGATGTTGTAGCTGTCATTACAACATAGCACAATGCATTGCTCACACGTCTGTGGTGATGCTGGCGTAACAAAAACCACCTCACTGCCAGTCATATAAAAGTACAACACATACAATTATGTACGGTACATAATACTTGACAATTATAAATGACTATGTTACTGGTTTATGTATTTTCTATACTGTACTCTTTATCGTTAGAGTGCGCTCTTTCTACTTATAAAAAAAAAGGTTTACTGTAGACTAGTTGTGTAGTGGGCTATTCCATCCAGGTTTATGCAATTACACTCTATGATCGTCGAACAATAACGAAATCACCTAACGATGCGTTTCTCAGAACATATCCCCATCGTTGAGTGATGCATGACTGTATATTATACTGCCACTGTATTTACATTTAAATGAGAATCCACCCAAACCTGTTCCAGATACAACTTTCAATGCACGCTTGTTGTGATAAAATGGCAAATGGCAGTCTAAATGGCAGCTACAGTATTCATTGAGAACTGTAGAAGCACGAACAGGAAAATAACTGAAAGGCAGACTTTCCTGCCTTCAAAAATAAAATACGCAGCATTGTGCAATGAGTACCAATACAGACAAACATTTTGGAATTCTTTGAATTTGTGTATGAATGACTCCTAGAATGTGATCTAACTTGTAATAATAAAGACGGCTATTTAAACACAGCCTTTGAAAGGCACTAAGGTCAGGACACTGCCCTGGCTGTTTTGAAATACAGAATATCTTCTCTTTGAGCCGGTTAGGCCCTGAGGCAGCAATGCAGTTGTATACCAAGGCCTTTTATGTTGGTTCGCAATCTCCAATCATAAAGCAGCGCACATTTATCAAGATGTTCAACTTCTGTCTCATCTGTCCAGAGCACTTTGTTCCAGTAATGCTGTAGAACATCCAGGTAGTTCATATCGAGCTTGAGACAGATAACAATGGTTTTTCTGGAACACAATGATCTCCTCCATGGTAACCACCCATAAATATGTTTTTGTTTATGGCAGACTCATAAACACAGACATTAACAAATTCTAGATATTCTTGCACATTCTTGACTGCCATCCTAGGGTGCTTTGTCACTTGTTTGAAAATCGTATATGACATTTAGCACTGCTCTTTGTAGAACGCCCACTCCAAGAGTAGCACCAGTGCTGAATTTCTTATATTTGCACACTACAGGTCTGATTGTGGACTGCAGGAGGTCCAGCTCTTTAGAAATCATTGTAAACTTTTTCAGTCTTAAGAACTTATGAGCATGCTTTATTCCATTTCTTTTTTCTTGAAAATTTAAAATATCTGTTCAAAAAATGATGGCAACATGAATATAACACAATCGTGGCACAATATCAGGCAACCTTCTGATTACATGCACTAACCCAATGAGCCACACACTGCCCCCAAAACACAGTGTATGCTGAGGGCATTTGTTAAATAACACAGTCTTTATAATTTCACAGCAATAACCGAAGAGATGAAGATGAGATCACATTTTAGGAATCATTCATGTAGAAATCCAGATAATTCCAAAAAGGTCACAAACTTTTCTCGTAACTGTATAGAATTATTCTTTAATAAGCTTTTTTAAATGCATTACATGGAATAAAGGACTCAAATATAAAGTTTAGACTGCTTCCTAGTGGAAAATCTTTTCCTACAAAAGGCAGGGGGGCACCTACGGGCTTAGCTAATAAAGGTCTCCATATAATGGCTCATGTAACAATTGTGACCTGATATCCCAAATACAGGACCAGGCGTGACATGGATACTGGAGAGTTCTAGGGAATTCAATTAAATTATATTTTAGTTCACAGAAAAACATGGTTGCTTCAAAGCACTAGAAGATTAATGAATGTCATCATGGACGGATATGACAGCAATTAAGGTTAAATGGTACTAAGTCTTCTGTCTTTTTCCCCTTGAGACAATGATGAAGTAAAAAAATTCAAGTAGCTATGGGATTTAGAACCTCAGGGACTCCAGGGGCCAACCGACACCCAACCCCTAATCTAACACAAGCCTGAAATGTGTGCGAGTGATATTAGCTGTCAGGCTAACTCCTGAACACAGCGAGATATGTGACCATCTTCTAACTTTTTCAAAATGCCATGCAACAGACTTCAGCCGAGCATGCGACCGAAGGTAGCTTCCGTGGCATTCTACAGAATGCCCTGGAATTTTTCAGGGAACAGAGCGACGATGTCTATCCCTAGTGGGGCACACACCAGAAGGATATCAAACATGAAAAATGAAATTAATTACTCGTTATTTACTCTCAAGAGGGATGCTGATTAGAAGAAACAGGGAGAGGAAGTCAGTTCATACGGAGGTAACGATTACCCTAGAACCAGTAGCACTGTGTATTAAAGTGTAGGGTGGTAGAAAGCGGCAGTGAGAGTGAGTATGTCTGTGTGTGTGTGCGTGTATGTGTGTGTGTGTGTGTGTGTGTGTGTGAGCGAGTATCTGTACATAGTATTTCTGAGCATGTGTTTATCAGAGCAGGCTCCCTTTCTTTATTTTTGTCTTCAAATTAACTGGCTGATTGGCAACCTACTTTGAATACATTTATAAAATTGATTTATTAACTGAGATGAATTTAATAAAACTGCAAATGGAGGAAGTGTGAGCACCTTTCCGGGACATCATGAAACACTGTTTTACTGAAATTCCTTGAGTGAGTTCTACAATTTTTTGTGTGTGCTACCAATTTTTTTTTGTGTATGCTACAAACTTTTTAAGCTTAATAACACATGTGTTACTTGGAGAAATGGCTAGTGGCCTGGTAAATATCAACTTTGGAACCTTGCATTTACCAAAAACAGCTTTGTCCTATTTTACACTATCATGCTCCCAGGAGCCTGTATCATCATCAAGCAGGATTTCTTGCTTAGCCGGACAACTTCTTGGATTTAAGGTACCCCAGTTTAAATGGACTTTCTCTTTGTTCACTTACATTTAGCCCAGCCTACCTTAAATCCAACAAGTTATTCGACTAAGCAAGAATTCCTGGTACGTGATACAGGTCCCTGGTGAAATCCAATAATTGTTATGATTGGTACAAAAAAGGATTTTTCTTAGTATATAAACACATTAACATGAATCCATACACAGAGACATTGGAAGTAGAAGGAGAGAAACAAATCACTGTACATCCTCATTACGAAAGCCTAGTTTCAAATGAAAACGTCAAAGTATTCAACTCACTTGTCCAGGAAGTCCTTGTCGACTACAGCAGAGATGTCAAGCAATGGGTTTCCCATTCCAAACAACGCGTTCTGGCTGAGGAAAAAATGATAACAAGAAACCGTGTGTCCTGATAAAATGAATGAAGAAAAAACGTCCAGAGAAAATATAATTAAGGAACACTAAAGAAACCAAAATAATCATATGTAAAGCTTTCAGTCAGTTGTAATGGTGAGCAACCACAGCTTAGTAGCACGTGTCTCCATGTGACAAAGTGCTGAGCTGAAGGTTCTAAGAAGCAAACAGGTGTAGGCCTACATTTATATTCCAAGCAATCCAATAAGCACCTGCTACTGTGAATACCACACTGAAATCAGTCAAAAGTGCCATTCCTTCATAAACTATACTGTTGTAATACTTTACTATCACTGTCAACAGATGACCAAATACAGCCGCATGTTATTACCCCAAGGAAACAATTCACGATGGGAGAAGCACTGGTAACTTTTTTTTTATTTCAAATTAAACAATTTAATCTGATGACTTCTGATTATGAAAGCTGTTAGGGTAATAACTTGTGCATAACTTAAAAAAATGCGTCGCAGTAACTAGCTAAAATATTAAAATAAATCGCAATTTATATTACTTTGGGTTTCCAAAATAATGCTTTTAAACCCTATTCTTAAAGAAAATATTCCTACAAACAACGACTGCGCCCCCACCCTCCGATAACCAGCATTACTGTAAAATGTATAATAAAATATCCTGCGGAACAGGCTGTTACCTTACAGCGGGCATTCTCCCCTAGTGTAGTATGCGGGATCGGCACAGTGCCCGGTAACGAGGTACTGCTATCTTCACGTAAGGTTCCTTATCTTCGAGCAGCGTGGGTTCCGCGTCGATTCGCTACTAAAACCGGAACCTTCAGTCCCCGCGTTCTCGTATCTGATTGGATGCAGAAAACGTGGGAGGCGCGTCTAGATTGACAGCTCTGTTCTATCTGCTCAATCAGTTATGGAGTCTCTCTTTTTGCGGTGTATTCAAAAAGCATTAAGCTCGTGAATTTTGGTACGGGGCGATTATTGGTGGTCTTGGAAAACATTTACATTATGTTACAAACTAAAACGTACAAAAGGGCACTACATTTTCTGAAGCTAGTAAGTGTTGTAAATACCACCGTTGGTGGCAATTGCTGCCCTTGCCTTTAAGCTTTCGTCCGCCTGAGAAGCTGTAAATTTCTTCGGTTGTATGCACAGCTCAATAAACACGTCAACGTTGTAATAAAGTGGCAACAATAACGCCTGTCTCGTATAAAAATTATAGAGTTTTCGGTAAATAAAATGGCACTGCGCATATTCTTGGCATAACCCGGTAGTAATGAATGAGTGGGAAGAATCAAGTGAAACGAAATGGGCCAACATCTTTAACAGATCGATCACGTTAACGTTATTCAAGGTTGACTTAGCTTAGGAGGAAAAATACAGCTTCCTTTCGCATCCCACAGTAGAACTCAAGTAATAGATTAACTTGTAGGCTACAGGTTTAAAATCCTGGAGGGGAAATTCTGTTGTACCTTTTATTTACCTATGGCGAATAGGTTGCTCTTACGTCTAACTCCCATTTTATACTTGTGCCCATTTGTGCACATAGTTAAATCGAACCTCATACAAGTCGTTCAGCTTCATGTCAAGACAAAACCGATTCTAATGCTAAACATCTGCTTAAATCCAGAGGAACAAATCTTGTCCGTTTTGGTCCACAGTAGCTACAGTAACCGTTTTGGTCAACAGTACTATCAAACGATATGAAAAGTGTTACTGCCGCTTTTAAATTTTTTAATGAGAAATTAATAATTAGTACAAAAAACTAAACGTGTTTTAAGTATTTTAAGCCACAATGCATACGTTTTTTTAAGTATAATAAAGACTCTTAATATAATCAGATTTGATACTTTAATAAGGATGCGAGGATACTTTGCACTGTACTTGTGGTTGTCAGTTTGCATTAACAAGTGTGTACTGACCAATCTCTTACAGCAAGTTCCTTAGCTTTGACACATGAAAGTATCTAGAGGATTATTATAAAATCTGGGTAGCCTACATAGTGTTGGTATTCCTGGACACGGGTGGATAGTTTGTTCTATCTATGAATCAAAAGTAAATTAATAACAGTACATAAACAATTTATTAAAGAACATTACTGTGTCAATTAGCATTCTGGGAGGTCTCCACAGCGGATCGTTTTGTGACGTCTGCCTTATAACTACCCTAGGACCGCTAGCTATCCAAATCAAGTAATAATATTCTTAATTTGCTATTAGCACTGTAGTGATCCAGGTAAGTTTACATCGAGGAAAAATCAGAAAGTGGAGCATTAGATATTAAACGTTTTATGCGGCGAACCTGCCTGTTTTATGCACAGGGTGTGTATAGCCAAGCGTCCAGCACGAACATTTCAAGTCTTTTGGCTTAACTGGTAGAGAAATACAGTTTAATATCTGGACCCCGACAAACTAGCTTATAACGAAAGCCCGGTAGCTTTTTTCTGGTAGCTGATTTACAGGGAATAATGTTATCCGGGCATGCATTGGTTTTGCTTTTAAACTAATGCGTAACGCTCGCGCATTTGATTGGGACTTTACCTGAGTGTCTTTTTATCCAGTTTAGGTTTTTTCGGTTTAGATTGGTTTGCAGCCATGGTCAGTGCACAGTTGCAGCACTTCTGGAGGATGCATGAGATGTTGAGAAGAACCAGGAAAGCGTGTTCACGAGCTTCATCTCCGAACTGATGGCAAGCACGCGCAGCGGGGTGACGTCACCGCCTGCGCTCGGCCCCGCGGACGCAGCGCAGCGCAGGCGTATGCATGTAAACGTAATGAATGATTTGGTATTACGGAGAGATTACTGAAAATGTTTAATGTAGAAAATATGCAGGCACATAAACTTCCGACCTGCAGAATTAATGTAAAGTTACTCGAAGCATACGGTGCAATAATAGCAGACGGAAAACGAGGATTAAACTCATAATTTCCACTTTCAGAAGATATCTGAGAGACTGGAGTTCGTAATTAGGCCGCAGATAGTCTGTTGACAGCACCGAGGAAGTTTTGCAATTGATGTAGTGCTGTGATATACTAAAATGTAATCCCGCACTTATGTGTTATACAGTAAAAAGCTTGATATTTCAGATAAATGAAGCCTTCATGCCACTTAACAAGCTAAGGCATACACAGGCTCTAATAATACAGAATAAAACCTAAACAGTTTTTTGTTCTTGTATATCAAAACATTTCCAGGTTTAATTTGGGGACATAATTATTGACACCTGAATCTACAGGATGTGCCCATGGAGATAAATCTGATTTACTATGCCACAGACTTATATTATGCCATTCCTAATATAGCTTAAGAAATGGTATAAGTGTGAACGTGAATAGGAACTTGTGTGCCTAACAAATATGGTTCATGTAAATACAAATATACACAAACATCATGTTTCCACATTGCATATATTGATTGCAGGATCATATTTATTAGCAATATAAAAAAGGAATGACAACAAATAGTAAATGTTATAAAATCCTTTATTATAAAAGTGTCAACATGGTACAATTCAAACTGACAGCTTTGCAATAAACTCAGTTAGGGACCAGTCAAGCATGCTTGACAATGAACATGTAAATCTTAATACAATCGACTACAGCCAAACTTCAGACCAAACTGTAAGACCCTAAGGCACCTAGTTTAGAGATTTGTAATATGCTATAAAAACAAGCAGTATTCTATTTACATTCAAACTGCAGTATTCATTTTCAATTATCATTGCAAGTTAACTCACAAATGTAACAGAAGTTACATATTACCACTGCACATTTCGTTACACATTAAGTCAGCCTACATATACTGCATTTCTATGCAATGATATATTGATAGATTACAGAGAAGATATTCCCTTTTTTCTAGCGAATATTTAACTTCCGTCTGATGTTTTGATTGATGCAAGGCATTGTCATCTGCAAAACTTCAGAACATGTCACCAATTACCACCCACGCCAGTTTAAAGCACTTGTTTTATAAAAAAAAAAGAAGAAGCTATTTTTATGAAACTCCCTTTCTGCTATAGATTCACATAGAGAAAGGTTAAAGGTGAATTTGCATCGCAAAAGAATGACACAGTGGAACAGCCTGAGACCTTTTATTTGCATCATTAACGTCATAGTAACTTTAGTAATCTCATAGTAATACAACTGAAGTATTACATCTTCATATGGCTTACAGTTAAAGGTCAAAAGAACCCTCTCTTTAAAATATACATTTAGCTGAAATTCTAAGAAACCATTTTCATGTTAATTTCTTAAATTTATAATCTCTCAAATGTAAATATTCCACCCAAACTAACAAAAGAACATAACATTCAGCAGATCAAATCCTTAATAAAAGTAGCCCTAAGTGTTTCCAGATATTGCAGAAACACAAAATTACACAAACAAAATCTTTGGTAGGTTTTATGACAGTGTAACATACAGGAAGCTGTTTATTTTCTGCTGTAACAGAAGACAATTAAAATGCAACTTATAATTCACGTTTTTAAATAAATATCAACAGGGTTTCCTTAGAGTTATTATACTATAACTTAGCGTGAAAAATAACGTAAGAACATGTTGTGACGTGTGTAAATGTTCAGACAGGTGACAAGCTGTGGTGAGGAAAATTAAATATTACCGCCAAAACTACGGTTAACAGTCCTAGTTGAAATCAGCATTTTATATATTTTTGCAGATTTAGACATATCATGTTAGATATTTAAAAATGTAAAATCTTTGATACCAAAATAGAAAATGCAAATATATAAACCCAGATTTTTAAACTTGAAATTCCATACAAGAAAATAATTCTGCTTTTTTTAAAAAAAAAAAAAAAAGTTATATTCATAGGAAAAAAAGAAAAAAAAAAAAACTTTTTTTAGTTGGATTGTCTAAAATTCTAGGTCTGCAACAATTACTTAAAATGACAAAGTGGTCGACAAGTCCTGGGATGGTTTGTAGGACTGTTTCAGGTACGTTTAGATTGGGACGCATCTGTCCCCATCCCAGGACATCTCTGCCCTGAGCTGTGCACGGCGTCCGCCCTCCTGACTTACTGGTACCAGGGGGTCTTTCGAACCCAGCGGAGAGTGAACCCTGCGTCGGTTCGGATCTTAATGGACGCGGCCTCGGCTTCTCTCACCGTCTCTTTCACAGACTGCATCAGGTTCTGAGCGTTATGGACCAACATCTCTGTGGCCTTTTGGAGAGGGAAGAGGGGGCAGGGGATATTATCCAGTGAAGATGGGCTTTATTGCTATGCCATCCATATGTAGGTATACAGCAGCACAGGGTGAAGCTCCCCCAAGACCACAGTGCAACATACAGACAGCAAGTAACAGAGGGAGGAATTCACAACAGTTTAAAAAAGTGCAAAAAATACAGGACAGTCAAGGAGGGCTGGACTCAAGACTGTATATACATAATGCCTAAATGTACGTTAACAATAGTAATAAATAAAAGTGCAGCAGCAGAAACAGAATCCCTGATTATTATACTATTAATGCCTTACAGTAACACAGAAATGCTGCTACACAGAGTGTAGTGCTGCATGCGCACACACACTTCATCTATTCCTATCATTATGGGGACTCTCCATTTGTTTCTATGGGCATAACCCGAATCCCAGCCATGACAACCTTAACACCTACCCAGCCATAACCTTAACCATAAGTAACCAAACAAAATACAAGACTTTTGGCTATTTTAGTTTTTTGATTGTATTCGCAGATGTTTATAAAATCGAGGCTTGTATTGTGGGGACTGGAAAAATATCCCCACAAGGTTAAAAGTAACCGGTTTTACAACATTGAGAGGACATTTGGTCCACACAATACGGTAAACACACACACACAGACTCGCAGACCACTACTCCCCCCCGCCCACCCTACGCAGTATTCTCACCTGCTCTGACTCCTCCTCGCTGATGTTGGTCCTGCCCAACATGGTGGCCTTCACTGTGGACAGGATCTTCAGCTGCGTGCTGATGGTGGGGATGCGCTCACACACCTGAACAGCGGAGGACTAAGATTTAAACGCGGGCAGCACATTCCAATTTGGAAGGGTACACAACCCCTCTAATCTGCTATTTAACTGGGGTGGCTGAGATGATGGTGAAGCCCACGCAGGCCTAGCGGGCCCCCATGACGTGCGACCCCTCTCACCGGGCTTTCACTGGGCCCGGGATAACTTCCAACTCTCCCCTCCCTAGGCAGTGGGCACCAATAAGTTTTAGTGCAGCATAAGCATTTTAAGTCTGTAAATCTACTGAGCATGTTGGTATCCTGCAATACCTGATATATATGTAACACTGGCTCAGCAGTTGAATGTTACACTAAAACAGATATTGGGTGTTTATCAATATGCGTGCTTGATCGTACTTGTGTTCTCGTGTACCCGTCTTATGTCATCTTCCATTGCCCAAGTACAGTTCCAATACTCAAAAACAGAAGTGCAGAGGATGGAAAAAAACCCCAGATGTTCTTGCCCGCCCCAAATATAAAGGATGCAACCGCTGCACCCCTGCCAGCGAGAACAATCCCATGATTCAGTGCATCCCAAGCTCATTCTTAGGAGGCGAGTTAGTAAGAACACTATTGCCAAGAACACTTGTATGTTTCTTTGTGTTCTTGGTATAGAGAAACACCCATCAAACTTCTGAGCCTTTGTTGGCAGTTTAAAAGCTTCCGTGGGAAGCCGTGAAGAGAGGGATACTGACCTGCAGTAGGTTTGTCCTGATCCGCTTGTCTGTACACTGCTTGGCCACTTCCTTAGCTAGGCGGGTGACCTCATCGGAGGCCTTGGCGATGTCCTTGGCGCACTGAATCAAGGCGCGCTTGTTCCCGCTGCCGCCTCGTACCAGGCGGGACATCTCCGCCATCAGGAGGGCCATGCGCTTGGCGGCGCCGATGATGTCATTACCCTATAGAGGGACATATATAGTAAACATTAAATCAATCTAAATGAGACTATAATGATTACAATTAATGTATCATCTATCCATCTGGTTTTTGCATAGAACACTCCATAGAATGTTATCAGGCTTTTTGTTAAATAAAATTACAGTGAATAATTAGGGTAAAAATCAGACATTTCAGGTTCACTCTTTCTGCATGTTTCGAAAGATGTGATCCTGTGGATGACCACTCCCCTACTCAACAGGAGGAAGTGGTTTTTGTCAAGCACTCCAGCTCTCAAAATAAGAGGGACCTTAACATAAACCCAAATAATTCAAAGATGCCACTGAACTTCACATGAAAAAATTTGAAGATGTCATTTGCTAAATTGAACACTCACAATCAAGGCTGTACAATTTGTCATTTTGATACTGTGCATTTGACAAGACAGTTCAAGCACACGTCTCATGTTTAAATGGTCACAACATGCAGTGTGTGAACTTGTTAGTAACCCATAGCAGAAAAGGAAGAGTGTCTGTCAGAAGTCTGACGCCAGTGAGAAAATGCAAGGGCATTCACCATCATTTAATGAAGGAGAAAAAATACATTTCATATTTAGGAAAGTAATCCAAACTTTCAGTTAGTATGCTTTTGTTAATCGTTATTTTGAGTTAAAAAGGATGGCTAACATTACTATAGAATTATTACTTGTTTGTACAGTACTAGGTTTTCATGCAGACAGTCTTCCTTTTGGTTAATCAATTCATCATATTTAAAGACAAAAATTTCCAGGTTGGTTGATTAGGCTTGTTTAGTAAAGCCATTGTGGAAAAACAGGCACGTGACATGACTTCATACGTGACTGGGAAGCCCTCATCCATGACTTCACAGGCTGGCCGAGCACAATCTATAGAAGCGGTAACACTTTAAGGAGCGCCGCCCGCTTTTGGCCCGGAGCAAACCGGACGCGTACGAAGGGGAGCACCAACGACTTGTAAAGCCAGCATCAGTTTGACCAGAGGAGCAATCAAAAAAAACAAAAAAAACAAAAAAAAAAAAATTGTCATTCCAAAATAGCCAGAGGTACCCAGCAAGGGCCCAGATGTGATGCAGCAACACTGGATCAACGTTCCGAATGCCTGGATGCAGACTGGACCACGGCCAGCGAGGCAAAGCATCGAGTACCTTACTGGACCACTTTCGTGCTTCTTGATGTAAAGACTGAGCCGCAGCCAGCATGGGCTGGTTAACCGGCTGATTGGTGGGCACTAAGAGCAGCTCGGGTTCGTAATCATCTTCATTGTCTGATGGGAGGACGAATTCAAAATCCGCTTCGTCCTCATCATCTACATCTAAATCCGCCTCAGCGGTTTTGAAGGCCACCTCCGCGGCCCTGGGCTGGGAGGGAGCAGGAGGAGGTGGGGAGCAGCAGGGAAAAACAAGGAGAGAGTTAGTGCGAGGAGAAGGAGGAGGCCTACAGCAGTGTTTCTCAGTCCGGTCCTCAGGGATTGCCAGACACGTTTTTGCTCCCTACCGGAAACTGAGGGGGAGCAAAAATGTGGACTGTCTAGGGGTCCATGAGGATCGGTTTGAAAAACACTGGTCTACAGGACAGGGATGGGAAGGTGGGCAGGAATTAGATTCAGGGGAGGGGGAGCACTGTAAAGCTGGGGAGGCAATAGACCTTGTCAGGTAAAATACCAGATCTTTCACAATAACCATCCATACGCATCTTTAAAGAAGGCAGAAACTAAACTACTGCTAAAACAGCAGTTTTATTATTTCTGCATCCTGTGCTTTAACTTATTAAATAAAACAACTTGAAAAAATAATAAAATACATACATTAATAAAATTTAAAGGCACAATATTACAATTGAGAGTGGGAATATATAAGGCAGGCAGGAGGTTTAAAAAAAAAAAAAGAAAAAAATGTCGGTGAAAAAAAATGCCACCGGTTGGGGCCCTTTGGAGTAACCACAAAGACGAGGAAAGAAACTACAGGTTAGCGTACAAAAGAAGGCTGTTTAACCTGAGAAAATGCGGACAGCCAGCACATCGTCGCATTTACAATCAGGCATTTCAACTGACGCCTAAACTTTACACTCCAGGTAATTGACTTCATTTCACTAATTCAACAAAGCCTTGAGGTTTTGCACAAAACGAGATTCACAGAGGCAGCAGCACAGTGTGACAGGATGACCCCCACCTGAACTGCCAGTTTTTAAATGCATGTATTCGCCAGCTACCAGGACAAACCCTTGCATGTCCATAGTCCTTGACGATAAATAAAAAGCTCATTTTATCCATTCTTGGGATAAAAGGGCTCTTAGTTGTCATCAAGAATGGCTTTGTCCCCTTAATGGTTACACTAGAAAAATACAAGAAAGTGATTTCTGGTGCCCTCTAGCAAACTTGTAATAAAAAATCCACCAAGGTTTTGGCTAACTGTCACCCATGTTTCTTTTTAGGTAATTTATCTGAAGTACATTTAGACTGGAATCAGATGAAGAAAAAAAAAAAAACAGGACTGGGTTAGACAATCAGTTAGGTATACAGCATGCAAGTATTTTATGAAAGATTTTTAATCCATCCATCCATCCATCGATGTCATGTAACCACTTATCCTATTCAGGGTCACGGGGGTCCGGAGCCTATCCGAGAGGCTACAGGCACAAGGCAGGGAACCACGCAGGAGAGAGCACCAACCCATCGAGGACACACTCACACGTCATTCACTCACACGTGCACACCTACGGACAAATTGGCAACTTGAATTAACCTCTGCATGTTTTAGGACTGTAGGGTGAGTACCCCAAGAAACTCCCCCCCGCACAGGGAGTACATGAAAACTCTACAAACATGGAGCCATGGCAGACTTGAACGCTGGTCCTAGAGGTGTGAGGCAACAGTGCCAACCACTGTGCCAACCACTGTGCCATAGTGCTACCCCAAGATTTTTTATTTTAATTGTTATTAGCTCAATCTGAAGTCATTGGATTTCAAGATTTCTGAGAAGTATACATAATTCAGGGGAGGATCATACAGATTTCTATCAATATTCAGTCAATAATATCAAAAGTCAATTTTGAAAATGTCTTAAGTATACAAATAACATCCATGTCTCACATCTGAGTAAAACAGAACCCCAACCGAAAAACGCACTTCACCTGAATTTATAGTTAGGCATGTAAAGGTCAGGCACAGTACATGCACATTATCTGGACCCCAGCATGTGGAGAGGGATGCTGACCTGGTGCCCAGCCCTGCACGTACCTTGCTGGACCACTTGCGAGCCTCGTCGTGAAGCTGCCGGGCAGCCACCATCATTGGCTCGCTCACCATCTCACCGGCCTTCTGCTCGGGGAACTCCTCGTCCTTCTCTTCTGGAGGAGGGGGTCTAGGTGGAGGCACCTCCCCCTCAGGGAGTGGAGGTTTGGGTGGAGCCAGATCGTCATTCAACTGCAAGAATACACGGGGCGCTATCTGAGGGGCTCAAAACACCAACTGAGCCATTGTAAACAACATAGCAGCGTTCATCGTATTGAGAGATCCAACGTTGGCCGGCCAGAATAACCAGAACGGTGGCAGATGGGGAATGAATCTCTTGTAGTCTAAATGCTGACCACAGACTCACATGCAGCTGATCCATACTCGGGGGCGGAGGTGGGAACTCTGGTTCCTGTGGCTGGAAGGCCTCCCTAACTTTCGCCACGGCACCCAGGATCTTGTAGCCAGAGTCCAGGAAGCCCTTCTGCAGCGCTGCTCGTGACAGAACGGTATGAAGATTTTTTTTTACACTGGTAGCTGTCATCTTTGTACACCAGTAGGCGTTATTAAAAATACCTACATAGTGGAAATTCAGTGTAAGATCGACTGAAGTTATATTTGAGGTTCTCGAAGGCCCCTAGGCCAGGGGTGGGCAACCTTAGTCACAAAGGGCAAGTGTGAACTTTTGGGATAACATTTAGGTTAGCTGTTCAAACCCAGATGTGAGGACTCTCCAGTCAATCAGCCCTCTAGTAATCTAATTAGGGAGCTGGCTCAAAAACCCACACACACAATGGTTCTTTCTGGATAAGACTGCCCGCCCCTGCCCTAGGCAAATGGGTCATTCCTCACTAGGGGGAGTTGTGAAGCATGGTACCTGGATCCTGGATGTTCCCTGCCACGGCCTTGGCGTTCATCACCATGGGGGAGATTGTCTTGCTCAGCTCGTCCGAAGCCACTTTCACCACCTCCCGGAACTTGGGGTCCTCAGAGTTCTCCACCTCCCGCTTGGCCACCAGCAAGATGCGGTTGGCACGGCGCGCGATGCTGGTGGCCCCGGCGACGAGCATCTGCGGCTGCATGTTGGCCATGGCCACCCGGCACTTGTCGATGTCCTTCTTAATGGCCTCCTCGGAGGCATCCAGCAGGGACTTTGTGTCGATGGCTTCATCTACCAAACCTGAGCATGGGCAAAGCATAAGGAACAAGAGTCGTTTCAGAAAATTCATTCAGTCAAGTCAAGTACATGGCTAGACATTTACATTCATTTTATTTAGCAGATGCTTTTGTCCAAGGTGTGAATGAAATAGCACTTTGCTAACCTGCTGTTAATGAGTTGATTAGGCATAAGTGCAGCTAGGCTGAGCTTCCAGTGAATGCCCATGTACAAGTGCAAGCAGTATTAAGGCAGGAGCTACACATCATCTTCCAAAAGCAAGACCCTAATAAGATGACTCTTCAAATCAGCAGAAAGGGCAAAGTCAAGACCGTGCAGGGATCATGGAATGGTATTAGGCTAGAATTCCTGGAACAGCTGCGTTTTGAAGTGTTTCTTGAATGTAGAGAGGCTGTACACCAAGATCAAATTTTAGTAACATGCACAACACAGCACCGCACTACGAATCGACACACATAAATCCACATCATTCACTGTTAGCCTGCAGCTCGGCATTCAAAATCACAGCTCTCTGACAAAAGCAGGTTTCGAATCATGAGCCAGGGCACAAGCAAAGGTGCAACAAACTGGCAGGAATACAGCCATTAAGAGCCATTGTTGCACCTCTATAATGCTATTGGTAGTGAACTAGTGTGCCTGTGCTCTGTTTACAAAGGACAGACAAGGTACTGCATACGCAACTAAGGGAAGGTGCATTTAACTTACAGAGTTAGAGATGAAGCAGGATTTATGCCGTTTTTATATACCACAGGTAAACATGAGCAGATAGGAGATAGCATAGTGAACCTGTTTGGTACCTGTCATTTTCTCAATGTTATCAATCCACTGGTTTTTCATGGTGTCGAAATGTTCATAAGCAGCCTGGTTCCCAGGGTTCCTCAGCAGGATACGAGCGGCCGATACCACCTTTTAGGAGACACAGAGCTGGTGAAGCCCCCTGCTAATCAGCCAGAGGCAGAACAAAGGGCAGAACATGTCACATATTTAATAAACATCAGCAAGCACAGTATCTACCAAGGGCTGAGATTCAGAATGCTGGAAAGCAAGCACCCAAAAGCAAGACTGTGCTTTTTAAAGTACATTCCTAGCATAATTCAGTAACCATCCCATCTTTTTTTTCCCAGGTTAAAGCAACAGAAATTTCTGTACAGTTCCAAAATTACAGGCTGCGGAGATCATCCAAAATGCAAGCGGCTGGTCTTACAGCAGCCGTGCCTAAGAAAACAGCAAATGTATTTAATGTGAAAACATGTAGGGCTCTGTCTCATAAGCCCTGCCATCTAGCATGGAATGAAGTAAACCAGAGGCTGCTTAGACAGAGGAGATTCAACTCTGAACCCAAACCTTCCTGCGTAACCAGGGAGCGATCAGGGCCGTGGGCAGACCCACACACCGCTCTCCCCCACACACAGCGGCGCACTCACCCCCTTCCCAACGATATTGTTAGGGGGCCTTCATAAAACATCAAGGGCGGGAATTGATAAAAAATGTAAAATTTTTAAGCTCTTTTCAACATCTTTAAAGATAGGAGGGTGCTCCACATTTGTGTTTTCAGGAGTCATTTGGGGACACGTTCACTATATCTGGACACACAGACACACACACAGACAGTATGCAGACATACACACACACACGCAACACACGTTCCGTCCCACACCTGTGGCGTCAGCTCCCTGGCAGACTTGACGGCCGTCTGGATGCCCTCCACCGTGCTCTTGTTGGCCGTGCCGACGGCAGCCGCTTTCTCGGCTGTGGCTCCCAGCTTGTTAGCGTGGTTTTCGAAGTTAGCTGCCCGTTCCTCGAATACCTGAGAGTGAGACATCAGGACAACTTTAAGCTACATGACGGGTGCAAGGGACCCCCGTGCACGGAACTCAGCTTCATGGGGAAATTAGATGAAAACGGCAAAATATAAAATCTTCACGTAGCACACAGTTTTTTTTCAACGCAGTCCTCAGAGACCCTCCAGACAGTCCACGTTTTTACTCTCTCCCAGCTCTTGGCACACACGTACCAGGTACTCAGCAAGTACTTAACTCAGGTACTTGACTGGCAGCACGCAAGGAGGAACAAAAAAAGTGGCCTGTGCTAGGATTCCTGAGGCCCGGGCTGATAAACACTGATCAAGTAAATACTGTAGAAGAACCAAACAACTAAATAAGTCCATACTGAAAAAACAGTAACTATCATCAACCTGAGTCTACATAAAACGGATTTGCAGTGTATAATATAATTGTTGCTTTTGCAATGCTTTCATATTGTGGCTCTTCCAGAGAAACAAAGAAATGAATACAAAAAAAAAGGGCCCCAAGTCAGGAGGCAAGAACAGACAGACAGACCTCATCCCTGTTGGGGGCATCGGGGGGGGCAGTGGCAGCAACTGCCAGCAACTTGATGGGCGTGGTGGTGTCACTGAAGATGTCTGACACCTCCTGAGTCATGGCTTCCTGCATCTTCCCCTTAAGGTCCTGGCAAAGCAAACGAAGGCCGTTCATTGTCAAGGCAAAATACAGAGATGTACAAGACACTAAAACTAAATCTTTAACACAGCATGTGTGGATTACACAGTACTTCAGTTACTCAACTCAAAATATCTGCAACTGCATCTAAATCCACAGGGACTATTAAGTATCCATGACGACTACTGAGTTACACCCTTTTAACACTGAGTACTCTTGATACCAAGTAAAATAAATATTTTTGCAATAACTGCCTTCAGAGACGACACTGCATGATGTCTACTGTGGAAACGGCTTTACACAGTCTTATATTCCTCCAGCACACGGCTTATATAGCATAATGTGTTTTCTTTGGGATATCTTTTCTCCCTGTTGTTTTGATTTGTTCCAGATTCCTGCAGCTGGGGCTTGGAATATGATAGAAGCACAGCTGGATGCAGTGACAGTGCAGACCAGCAGGGGGAGCACTTGGACACCAGCCCGATTTCCCCCGGAGGCTGACCTTCAGGGCTTCCTGGAGCTGTTGAGCCACAACGGATGCCTGTGGGGAATCGCCCTCGCCCCGTGCCGCCAGATCCGCCAGCTGCGCCATAAGCTGATCCACACGCTCACACTTGCCCAGCAGCTCCTGCCGATAAGGGCCGGGCATCACATTGGCCAGCCTGCGGCCCTCAGCAACCAGCCCACGGATGGCAGCCTGACCTGGAGAAACACAGGGGGAGCGCTCTGAGAATGGAGCCAGTACGCTACAGCACAGTACCCAAGCAGAAATTATTTCACAATAAAGGAAAATTAATGCATAATACTCAATACTTAAAACTTTATTTTGAGGCTTTGTTTTAACACTGTATATTTTTTGTTTTGAGTTGTAAGAAAGCAAGTCAGCCTGAAGTATGGAATCACAGAAGGCCCAAAAGGCCCAGAAGCACATGCTGCCATCATACCAAGCGAGCTAGACTCACCCACTCCACGGTCCTCCAGCGTGGGATTGTCAATCCAGCGCTGGGCCTGCTCGATCTTCCCCTCCAGGTTGACGGCTGCCTTGGCCGGCCTGCTGTTGGCCACGGCCTTGTTGGTCTTGGACTGCAGGTTCTGCAGCGCCGTGGCAATCTGCTTGGCGAGGGCCCTGGCTTCGGGAGTGTCGCCCTTACCGCTGCGGGGGCCAAGGCATGGGGAAAATGCATTTGAGAGGCTGACATGGCAGCCCACACCGTGGTACGCTATTCAAAAATGGATCAAAATTGATCATGAGCGGGAGCCTGAAACCCCAAATGACACGATACTGAACCCGGCCTCCTGCTTCTGAACCTAGACGAGAAGCTAGACAGCCGGACCCCTGTGACGTACGCTCTCCTGAGGTCCGCCAGCTTGCTGGTGAGGGCGGCGATCTCTCCCATGGAGCGTAGGATGTCCTCCCTCTCCTTGGGGTCCTCGCACAGGTCAGCGATCTTCTTGGCTTCTGCCAGGAGGCCACGGATGTTCTCCTCCCCCTCAGGGCCTCCGTTGGGGTCGGCCAGCCAGTTCTTGAAAGGGAAAAACAAAAACATACGGGCTGTTGATGGGGGAGCATTTAAAGCAGGAGCTTGTGGCTAAGACTACTCAGTGCTACCAATCCATAATTATGTGCTCAAATTCAAATAAGTACATATATTATGAACCTACAAATTCTGAACAACAAATTACTACCCAATGGTTTAAAAAAAAAAAAACTCCATGAGTTGCTTCTGTACCGTGATGGAGGCGTTTGTACGTCTCAATGATCCTAGGAGCTTTGTTGTTTGATACAATTGTACCTCGTAGGATCTCCCAAGGCAAATTGATCCTAGGTGAGCAGTCAGACTAAGTGGGATTCAAACGATCCGTATGAAGAAAAACATGGATCCAGAACCCCGACTCGGAATAGGGAAACCGAGAACAGGTCCTGAAGCCTGACCTGGCGGGGGAGCTTGTCTGTGAGCTGCAGGTGGTAGGGCCCTCACGCATTATTTTAAGCCTGTATTGTGGCTTGATAAGCCCAAACATCCTGAGGTACCGCCGAAGTATTCCAGTTGCCATGGTGCTGACCTGCGCAGCATCAATCCTCTTGGCGATGGCCTGCTTCGAGTTGGCCATCTCCTCCAGCTTGCGCGTCGCATTCTCCACCTTGCCCGTGAGCACATCCAGGCCCTGTGCCACCTGCTGGGCCTTCTGCATGGCTGCAGGGGTGGCCCCCTGGCCCCTGTAAGCAGAAGGAGGTTTAAACTCAGGCTTTATATGGAGTTTTGTATTCATAATTAAAGACTACTTTTTGTGGGCAAAATTATTTCTAGACCATCTGGCAAAATTTGAACCTCCAACTCTCAACCCAGAGCCAAAGATCTTCAATCTAGACAAAATTGTTAATTAAGAAGCTAAACCAGCTTGTGACTCAATACCAGAAAGCTACTTTTAAACGGTTTTAAACTGGCAGAGACTGGCAGGGTACCTTGTCACAAGGGATTTCACTGTGCATTCTCATTGACTCATACTGGTGCACAATATCAGAGCTCAATTTAAGATTACCAGAACACACTTACAGATTCAATAAATCAGTAATAGTTGTTGTGACATCCATACTGACCTAAATAACACCCCCCCCCGCCCCCCAGTGACTATAATCCATGTGGACACAGGATCCCAGCATCCACAGGGCTTTACCTTGCACGCAGATCTGAAACCTGATCGGTCATCTGGCCCAGAGTCTTTGCCGTGCCCAGGATCTCCCTCCGCTCCTTGCCGGCACAAAGCTCACCCACCTTCCCTGCCTCGTCCAGGATCTGCCGGATGGCCTGCTCGCCAGCATCACCTACCACAGGTCGCGACGACGACATCAACAAAGGCCAGGAAAATCGACATCACCTTACAACACGACGCGAGCGCCAAATGGACCAGAATGGCAGCTCGATCCCCACATGGGTTTCAGCACATCTTATTTTACAGGATGGCAGTTACCTGGTTGGGCACTGGGATCTCTCAGCCAACTCTTAGCCTGGTTCATCTTAGAGTCTATGAGCGCTAAGGCCCTCTTCATGGCTTCAGTGTCCTTCAAGGGAAGTAAAAAACGACAGGTCACATTTGTCTCACACACACACACACACACACACACACACACACACACACTTTTTTTTATGCACATGCCCTCTACACAATTGCTTGAGGTTGGATTCCAACTACCTTTTGACTCTGTTAAAATGTACAACCCAGTTCATATTTACTCAGATTATTTTTGTCATTATACTCATCATCTGTGGCATGACATGCATCTACTGATCAACTTCCTGACCTCACTTCAGAGAACACCAATCGTGTATTTTTACAAGAATCATTTCGTTCATTGTCTCATTGATAGTTTTTATGGAATCACCCATATGAAAGAACTGATCACTTTAACTTCTGTTCATCATATTCTGGCATTAACCACTCTGCAAATGCAAAGCATCTCACGGTACGGAGCCATCTTTCCTTTTTTGGTCAACGCGTTTAGCTGTGGTCAGCATGAGTCATCCCTCACTCCAGCAGACCCAGGGTTGGGGGTGGGGGGGGGGGGGGATGTTGGATGCCTTTTGATAAGACTTAAATTTTGTACTCCCTCATGCATGTAGACTGTCGTCTATTCCTTGTCCCGCTTGTGGTATATCAGCACTTCCGTCCTGACTGCCTGCAAGCTACAGTATGAAAAATGAATCTGCATTTAATTTACATTAATTAAAAACTTATAAGTGTGCAGAAAAACCACAGAGCAAGAAGGATTCGATAGACGTTACACGAAAGTGGGACCTTCAGCTCCCCAAGAAACATCTTTGTGTAGCTTAAAGGTATTTTTTTTAACCAATTACAGGACTGGGGGAGAAAAAAAAATTACTAACAATTTGCTGTACTGCAGTAGTGAAACACTGCTGTGGTTCATTGGCCATGTGGGAGTGCCAGATAGACACACTTGAGCGCATATCATTCTGAGCATTAGTGGAAATCAAACAAGCCATCAGGGTCAATAAGAGTCAGCAGGTTTTAAAAAGCATCTGCTCTCAGCTGTGACCCCTCCAGGAGAGGGAGCCTGAGCCACCAAATCACCCAAAGGCAGAGGAGCTGTTAACGACACAAAGGGCGTATGTTTTACTACTGAAAAGGCCAACAAAGAAAGCCAACTTGGGGCTTAAAGAGCAAGAATTTCACTGCTTATTGCTCTTAAACTTTAGCTTACAAAAAGAGTTTCAAAAAGTAAAAATTTTTCAAAATTTCAGATGATGGGGGAGGGATGCATAGATCAGTGGGTTCCGAGGCTGTTCCTGTGATCAGAAGGTTGTCGGTTCAAATCCCAGGGTTAGCAGAATGATATCACCGTTGGGCCCCTCCAACTGCTCCAGGGACTGTTTCACCCTGCCTTCTCAACTGTACATCACGTTGGATAAAAACATCTGCTAAATAAATATATATTTTTTTAATTTACAAATACAATAAGAAAGCATAGATTTTAATAGAAGTAACCCGGACAGTTTACAACTGGGAATGATTAACTTGTATGGCCAAACAATTGTGCTTAGACACTCTTGCCAGGAACACTTTGCACTGATTGAATAAGATTCAGCCTCTAAAAACAAGCTGCAAGGAGCTCAACAGATTGCAGAGAACCGACATCTGGTCTCTGTTGGACAAATCTACCCCTCACAGCCACATTGCGGAAGCCTAGCGGTTTGTCCCCGTATGGTTGTTGTGGACATTACGCCCAGTTATGAATATGGAAAAACGTGAAAATTAAAACGGGACTCGCTGATTTGATGCAACTCTGACTACCAGTTTTTGGTGTGCTCTCAGTTTTAATCAAAACGACTAACGTGAGGAAGACCATAAGAGGAAGATCTCGTGTTATCCCCTCGCAGTGCAGATCACGGGGTCTCGCCGTTTTCCCCCATATCCCCCCAGAAGCAAGCGGGATTTAAAATTCCACCCCATCCATAGATTAAACTGGCTTTAGACCAATGCGGCCATTTCCACCATCCGACCCCAACAAATCACTCTGTTAATTCAAAGCCACAATGGCCGCATTCAGGGACGCGCACACACATTGTATGACCGAGAGCCTGAAATAGGACATCTGCCCTGAATGGCAAGCCGTTTATGGCCGGGGTTTCCAGTCATGGCTACTTTGTTCCACATGGAGGATGGTCAATTCCTGGGCACATTGGTCAGCACGCATGTCTGCTGCCATGGAGTCGTGGCCCGAATATGAGAGCGGCCGAAGGGAACAGACCATAGGCTCTGCAATTATGCCTCATTTATCGCCATGGTGATAATGAAACAAGACTGCAGCTGCAAAAAAATATGTCTTGTGTGACAGGCATTAACCACACACACAAAAAAAAAAAAAAACCATTAACTGTGCTAAATTTATCTTCTAATGCACTTTTGCCCCTGTACATATCTTTGCTCATCTATCCATGCATCCATCTATCTATCTTCAACCACTTATCCTGTAAAGCATTGCCAGGATTCCTCATCTGTATATGGGAGAACAGCATTCTGATATTTGCCATTTGTTATTGCAACAAACATAACGAGAGATGTGGAAGACAGAACTCAGACATTTTTCAAATCCAGATGACAAAATGCACCATCATTCCGTTAACGATGTCTTACGCTGGACCGGTGACCTCACAAAGCCATCAAGTCAGAGCAAATTCACAAGCAGAATGTTACACACAAAAGCAAGTGCATCACAGGACTCGCTGCACACGGCACACAGATGTAGCTGACATGCTGCGAGTCTGACAAAGGAGAAAAGAGAAGGCCTTACCTTCTAGAGGGAGGAACAGAATGGACAGTGACAGAAGAGAGAAAAATAGAAAGGCTGAACAGGGGACAGCAACCAGCCCAGAGACATGCGTTATGATTAAGGGGATGTCGGAAGCTACTTAGAAAGAGGAGTGTAGACTCAAAAGCAGAATTGCTTCGTCACCTCTGTAGTAACACTTTACACACAACTGCAGCAAATATAGTAAAATATAAGTTTAATGTTTAAAATAATGACTCGCGCATGACGTAAAGCTAATTTGTTTTGATTCTGAAATATTCTTTGAGCAAAACACCAGCGAACTTCAAATAAAAATGATCAGGTGTACAGAATACGTATGAGAAGTGAGTCAATAAAACACACACACACAGTAAATTTTATATATATAAAACCACTGTAAGCAATATCCAGGTGGAGGCTTTCCCATAGTCCTGCCAAGAGCATCGTGTGACTGGAATGCGCAGATCGGAGGCAGGCTGGGTGGCGAGGTGGGCGGCCTACCTTGTTGGCCCAGGCATCCTCATCCCAGGAAGTCAGCTGCAGCACCCTGATGATCTCATTGATCTCGGCGCTCATCTTCTCAATGGTGAAGTTGCGGTTCTTCAGGGCCTCCTCCACCCCAGGGCTCTTCGCAGTCTTCGTTGTCACAAAGATCTTTATGCCTGCATTGCACAGGAAGTGGAAATACCGTGGGAGCCAATTTATCGCCTTTTTTATTACTGTTAGTTCCTCGATTCGACATTTGGAAACACAGCTTTGTTTTAAGACATGGCTAGTGGGCAGCCACGCTCCTCTGAGGCCGGCGTGGTCACCTGATATGAGGACGGGCAGCAGCTCCTTGACCGTGTTCATGGAATTGACCAGCATGACTCGGTGCTCCTGGTGAGTAAGCTCCTGCTGCCGCTCGTCAATCATCTTGGCCATTTTTGTCATCCCTGGAGACAAAAACAAACAAATGAGCATACAAATGAAGTCACTAATTAGGGAGTCCAAAGCGGTCAGGATGAGGCACATCCTACATGGTCATCCCAGGTCCAATCCCTGCTATTCCTTTCATTGCTCTATAGCACCCTCTAGTGTTGGGCAGTGGGAAGACTGTGGGTGGAACTGAGCGAAAAAAAGCTCACATCCTTACGTATTATGCTGCTTTAAAACTAGAACCGGGAATTGTTTAAGAGAAACAGCTGACACATCATGGGAGAAGACTGAATCATTCAGTGAGAGAAATCTTAGTTACAAGCACATTCTGTAAATACACAGCCACAAATAAATTATTCCCTGCAGATTCATCTTAAAGCTGCAGTCTTTATACATTTATTACCTCATATGTGGGCAAGTCTAAACTAGGCATGTATGCATTTAATTTGTCAATAAAGACTGCCTATTCGAAACAGAAAATCATTTTATTTTAGCTATTCAAAATAAGACTGTTTACAGGAATATCCAATTTCATAGATTACTGTACGGTTAAGGTTACGAGGTAAAAGGGCAGGAAGGGACAAACCTGGCCCGAGATTTTTGGTGTAAGTTACCAAATCCTCCATCGACTCCACCACTTCAGCCACTGTGAGATACTCCAGAATTCCTTTGCAGACACGAATTATTCTACGCACCTATTAATCATCAGAGCACAAAAACAACGTATATGAAAGAGCAGAAAATTCTACACAATCACACAGTTTCCTCCAGTTTCAAAACACATAGTATATATGTAACATGAATAGTTTTTCTGCCCCCTCATCTTGCCTACTACTAAGGGCACAGAATCACCGAATGCTAACAGAGTCTATTAGCCTAAATGAATAAGATGCAGCTGGAAATACTTGACCCTATTTACCTTAATTCATGAAGACAAAGCCCTACATTATCGTTTGTTTAATGTGATTTCCATCCTGTTAGACATTAAAAGACGCTAATATGAATAAACAAAAAAAAGAGTGTGTGTGTGTTTAGGTGCATTTTTTATTTTACATTTATTTGTTCACAATAATACCTGAAGCCAATAGATGACTTCATTCCCAGGTGTCTGACGGTGGGTCTCATACTCTAAACCAGAGTTCCCTGCTCAGACACCTACTAAACCTGGCAATTATCTGGTGAGCTGACAAGGAAATCTGCAAACAGTGATGCAGACTGGCCCTCCAGGACTGGAACTGGGGAACTCAGTGCACAGTTCAAGAACAGCTTTCCTTGAAAGCCCAGCATCCTCTTGGGCTATGAATTCCGATGCTTGACTTGACTTGCCAGTCTGGCAATATGGGCTTTTAATCTGTGGGGAGGACAGACAACACGTTCTGAAACCTTCCGGCATGCTGTACCTCTGCCTCATCGAAAGTGAGGAGCAGGTCGGAAGTCCCAGACAGGATCCCGCGGGATCCATCGATGAGGTAATCACGGGCGGGGACTGAGTAGGGGTCCGCTTTTAGCATCTGTGCCGCCTGGACCAGCTTGGTGCATGCATTCTCCACCCTAGTAAAGGGCGCACAGGGGTGAACATTAAAACCACGGCAAGCTTGGTGCACCAGTTGACCAGTAACGCAATTCAGAAGAGACCTGGCACTCCTATCACAGTCTCAAGGCCTTTAACATTTGACAGCGACACTATAAATGGATAAAGAGACAGCATTCAGCGATGAGGAACCTCTACTGATGAAAATACTCCACTGATTCACTGAACCAAGAAACATTCAAAATCCCCTAGCTTCCCGCGAGACCACAGAGCAACAGCACTACCTCCACTGAGAACCGACAGCCCTTACACTCGTTAGCCCTGCACCAAAACTGCAAGGAAACGTGCTCAGCTTGTCCAAGACAGACCAATGGAATAGCTTCCACAGAATAAGCTCCGTGCCTCGTGGCTCAGTGTTTAAATTTAGAGATTACATCTGCGCTCCACGCGGAAACACAGCGAATTAATGGAAAGTCTGCATTTGCAGATCGGTGAATCCCGGGACATAGGAAACAGTGTTAAGCTCCCAGACTGGCACGAAGGATATTACATACTTTTGCCTGCGATTATAAAGTCCAGTAGGCTAACTTAATGACTGAGTGGGGAAATGCTGGGGGCAGGGGTACTGCCCGAGGGTCACCCTGGACATCCACCATGCAGCATGGAGCCCTAAATCGAGGCCAGCTGGGCTCCGGCTCTTAGCATGCACAAGAGGAACCCACAAACGCTATATATAGACAGGGAGCCACATTCCTCACTGCCAGCCATAAGTACTCTGATTGATGATGGCTGTGTAAGACTCTGGTGCCTGGTCAGTCACCCCACAGGATCTTACTCTGGGTGCATGGTAGGGGCAATTCTAGGATTCAACCCTAAGGGGGGGGAATATGTGGCACGCCCCCTCTTGCTTAAAGTTGCCAAAAGGAGAGGGGATCCCCACGATAAAAGGGGGTATGAAATAAATATGAAAATCCAGGACAAAAATAGTTATTCTAAAATTATTATTCAGGGGGTCTGACAAAAAAATACAGCCCCCCTAATTAGGGTCTAGAACTACCTATGGTGCACGGCTACCCTTGCTCCTGATGGCTTTCCTGTTTTTTTCTGGGACTACTGAACAAAACCTCAAATAAATGAAATCCAGACTGAGTGACTGATATTCTCTGCTGCTGCTGCAATCACCCAGGCAGCTCTGTGTGGCCATAGGGGTAGGACATGGTAGGCCCCACACGACAGCACGTTAACAGGAAAGTTTAGTTATCACACCCCTGAGCCTGGCAACTAGGACTCATCTACTGAAAAACCCAGCAGAAACACGTGAATAGTGACCAGAAGATACAGAAATGACAGTTGCAGAAGAACATAAAAAAAGAACCACAGGCTAAAGAACTCACGTGCAACCAGCCCTGCACTGCTTTACAAACGTGCATCTAAAATAAGACGTATCTCCAGGGGGCGATTCAGGAGGTCAACAGACAACAGGTGCTGGGGAAGATCCTTGCAAAGTGAGCCGTCTTTGTCCTGCGAGAGGCTGCTGAAGCATGAGGGAGTGGGGGGTTGGGGAGTCATATCTGCAGAAATACAACACCCCACTTCCTAAATAGATCTTCTGTCCATTTTGACTTGCAGAGCCGTCATTAGTGTCAACAGCAGCCGGCCCGGGGGGGCGTTACTGACTTTGCGCAAAATGCCTCCGTGTACACCCTCCCTGGGAGACTGCGGCACGCGTGCTGTTACCAGGACGCACCCACGCTTGGCTCCGGCGGATTGTTCCCGAATTCAGAACTGCACGGATGCACATTTTGTGATCCATTCTTCCCCTTCCTCAAGCAGCGAGAGTCAAACAAAGACCAGCATCAGCAGCAAGAACGATGCCAGTTTCACACGAAAGACGTCGACCTTCATTTGAAAATCATTCCCAAAACCCAAGAATGCAAAAAATGTACTACGCTGGTAAATCACTACAAAATTCAAAAGTCGATCGGTTTATGAGGGCAACAGACTAAAATGCAAAGTTAAAGATCTTTTTAAAAATCATGCCACGGGCATGTCATTGATATGCACAGATGCAATGTTTGAATAGGAATGCCACATATGATGTACCTGAGAAACCTAAATATAGACGCACCAACCGTCAGGAGCCCAGGGTGAAGAGCAATGGCCAGATCACACAAAAGCATGCGTGGTTGTCTCATAGGAGGACAGACAAGGGAAATCCTGCAGCACTTAACACGCCATGTTTGACATCTGAAGGAAAGGCCCATACTAGATAGAGAGGCCTTAATACAGCACACTGGAGGGCTTTTGAAAGGCTTTGTACAAGACAGCATTCATTGCAAAAAATGTGAGAAAGATGTAATTGTAGGGCTGCAAATGTCACATGACTAGCCCACAGACAGAAGAAAGAGCGAGTGAGAGAGTGACAGACAGACGGACAGACAGACATGAAGGGCAGAGGAAACCGCTTACTTAATGAAAGCAGGTGGCATGTCCCTTTTCATAATCTGGTCCTCGGTTGTTTGAACAGTCTCCTTTCCCACCTGAAAAACAGAACAGAGGTGGGCATTATCCAACAATCATAACAAGAGCAGGAACGAAAGGGGCTACAAAGACAAGCTCATAATTTTACTTTTCATCTGGAGTATGGTTTTGTGTTGGGATGGGGGGGGGGGGGTGTCTGTCCCACGCCCATCCCAGCCCACTGCTCACATTTTGAACCCATTCCATAGCAAAGCAGCAAATCTTCTAGCCTTCATTCTCCTACTTTTATATCCTGAAGGAGACTTATCCCACCTCCCACACTGTCATATGGGGCAGTGAGCCACTGAAGGGGCTGGAAGCCTATGTCTGTCATCAGAAGGTTGCTGGTTCAAGTCCTATGAACGGCAGAATGGTATCACTGCCGTGCATGGCCCATAACCACAGCAGCTCCAGGGACACTGGCTGACCCTGCTTGGTTGTACTTCACTTTGTGCAAAAACGTCAAAAAAATAAAATAAAAAATCAGCTCAGATTTGGCCACAATTGAATGCTTCAGAAAGCCACGCCTTTCTAGATTGACTTTCCAGACCACTTCCTATCCAGATGAGCCAAGTCAATGACACGGGCAATTTTACATTCTTATGATTTACTTAGATAGCCTTCCACATTTTAAAATACTGATGAAAGTAAAACATGACAACATTCAATGTGTCAAATTTTCTTTTGGAAGAAACACTGAAATCTAATAATAAACAGAGTAATGAAATGACTCATTTTTAATTGAAGGGACACAAAATAAAAAAAATAAATAAATTTTTAAAAAAAAATAAGGAAAATGAATACTGACTCAACTGGGAATGCGTAAATACTCCAGTTCATTCCAGATCTATAACACAAGGCTCTGGTTATAAATCCTCAGCGCACAGACACACAGACACACAGACACACAGACCTCAAAATTAGATATGATAGCTTATGCAGGATTTCCAATTGGACGCAGTTCAGACCACCCGTCATTCTGATGCTGAAAGACATGAAGGAACCAGACATTTAATGTGGGCGGAAAAAATTGAAGATGGCGTGTTTGTTCTGATGGAATTGAATGGAGATACTTTATCATTATTTTTAGTTACAAGAAAGCTTGGTTCTCTCTTTTTGCCAGTTGAGCTTTATGCATTCCCAGGCTGAACATTTACAGCAGCTTTCTGCTGTGCTGGTTGTTATTCTGCCCAGGCATCCATGGAAAATTAGGAATAATGAATAAAAAAAATAAATTAATTAAAAAATGCAAAATCGATGCCAACCGTGACCGGTCAGTGAGAGACACTCGTACAAACACCCTGGAATGACAAATATACTGGAGAAAAGACGACATGTCCACTCGGAGAGGTCTGGCCACAATTCAAGCACTATTAAATAAATAAATAGCAGATGATAATAAGGGTGAAAAAAAAAATCTTCATCTGGAAACCTCATGTGGACTCAATAGTTCTCTGCATAAATAACCACAGTGCAAAATGACTGTTTTAAACAAGCACACACTGAAGAGCCAGGCCCGAGCATTTTGAACGCGCACAGTGTGCTTTTCACAAAGCGTGACGCTTCACGGCTCATCTTAAAGCTGCAGCCACAAACTTTTGGAAAGAGCTCTTTGTCCCGGCGTCCCCAGTCAAAGAGGTGATGGCTGGATTCTGCAGTTCTGGAGCCAGTTTAACAGATATTAAAAGGAGGAGAAATCGTAAGCCGATGGATGTATGGTCTTCATATCTTTCATTTGAACTAAAAGCACAGAAGCATTAATCTCCTCAGAGGGAATTTCATAACAATGTATTATAACCGGCAATAGAAACAGAAACAGAAGTTGTGTCGATCTCACTCTGACACTTTAACCGTGAAGGTTAAGCAGACAGGCAAGCCTGCTGGTTATTCATGGGAGGTCACAGAGGAATTTAACGCCGTTTTTCCATGCGTTCGCTGCATTTTCACATCTCCCCCATACGGGTGGCTAAATGGCAGAAGTCAGCAGTCTGTCACAACTCCACATCGACGGCGTACGTGTCAACGCAACAGCTGCGGAAATATTCCACCCTGGCCTAGGTGATAAATAAAGGTACTATCGAGGAATACAAGCCAGATCTACTAGGCAGCCAGCAAGATGATCAATGAGAGATGAGATGCTAACAATGGGGGTGGGGGTGGGGGAAACCGCACCGGGGCAGCAAGACATCAGAGTGGATCTGAGACACGGGGATGGTTTGGGGGATGGGAGATTGCGTAGGTCATATGTGGTTTTGGATTAAATGCATGAAAATATTTTGCAGGTGTCACTGCGGTCATGCAATTTGTACGTGGTGATCAACAAATCGAGATTGAGGAAGTAGATACCATTCATGGCCATGTGCAAGCATCGCGTTTCCCTAGTTGCAGTCATCCATGCGGCCTGTCAAAATAACGAAGTTCTGCTCCATCTGCTAACATTTCGGGGAGCTTAATATGGGGTGACGCCGATGGCTTACATAATCAATGACAGCATTACTTTAACCAGTTTTACTTTCCGTACAGATGTTTATAGCAACAGCAACAACATCAACAGATGTCAAAAAAATTCCCCCCTACCACCCGCCCCACCCACTCAGAGGGCAAGTAACACGTAGCTAATGAGTTCATCAAGCACATAATCCACATTCCATTTGATTAAGAACTCCCAAA
The DNA here is from genome assembly GCA_011763525.2 of Mormyrus iriodes. NCBI lineage: Eukaryota > Metazoa > Chordata > Actinopteri > Osteoglossiformes > Mormyridae > Mormyrus > Mormyrus iriodes. Next base: position 7,394,501 of record JAAGVU020000041.1, on the reverse strand, counting down.
ACGAGCTGCATGGTGGCTCAGTGGGTAGTCCTGTGGTTCTGCGCTTGCAGCATTGCATGTTTAAGCGTACAGTGCCTGCATGTCTGTGGCAGCATGCTGATCGGAATTTCCAGGCTACTACAAACTGCGTCTCGTACACGAGCGCGCATCCGTGCCGGTTCCACTTGGCGGAGCGGCTCCGTCCTCTCGGTTCCACGCGGCGGAGCGGCTCCGTCCTCTCGGTTCCACGCGGCGGAGCGGCTCCGTCCTCTCGGTTCCACGCAGTTTGTACCACAAACTTGCAAGCTAGTCTGCTTTCACTTGCTGCCTGGATCACTCCTTGCTCCCACCTCAGGCCACTGTTTCCAGGACAGGGTATATCATACAGAAACTTTCATCCAGGTCCGAACCACTTATAACGGTCAGGCCCATGGGGGTGAGTCTGCCCCAGGCAGCACAATGCATAAGGCAGGTGTACATATTGGATGCGATGCCAATTGGGCTGGGCGGTATATCGAATTTTTACAGTATGTAAATACATTTCCAAAGTGAGCTATAGGATGACAAAACCCTTCATATCAATATACCTTTATTGTGCGTTAAAATGATGACTATTACAGATTTTTATTAGGAGCCAATAGTATTCTTTCCTGGTTGCAAACAATGTGAGACGCTATTCTGAATCGCAGCATTCACAGTTAAAATCAAACCAGTTAGCAGCGCTGTAGGGGAACGCTGATGTAGGGGAACCGCTACTTGGTTCATTTTGTTTTAAAACACTGATGAATATTTCACAGGTTAAAAATATTGAAATTTGCAATTTTTGGTTTTAGCTTGTAGGAAAGAAATAACATGGAAACACCCTCATTTTAAGTTAAGCACACTTTCAATGGTCGTCAGGTCTCCGTTTTAGAGCTATTTAACGAATAGGTTTTATATTTTAGTTTTTTTGTTCATAAACATTCATGTTTTGAGAGCAATGTCAAACTGATCAAAAAATGCTGCTGGTAGAGTGGAGTGAAAATTATCCTGAGGCAGTTTTAATGCACCCATGCCACACAGATATAGGCTTAATTATTTTTTCCCCCCTCTTTATTTTGAGACATTTGTATTCGCAGTTTGACTTTAAACTAAGTATTCGGCCCACTTCATAGAAAATACAGATTACACATGTGTAATCGCTATAATGCCTAATAATAATAATAATAATAATAATAATAATAATAATAATAATAAAATAATAATAATAATAATAATAATAATAATAATAATAATAATATTATAGATGAGGGTTTTGGTCCTTAAAAACCGACCAGCCCTAGATGCTAGTCCGTCACAGGGTGCATACACGAGCACAGTCACACACTACAGCCAACTCAGACACCAAAAAGTCTATTTGGACTCCTGGTGACACATGGAGAAAATCCTAAATCCCAAAATTTCAAAATTCGTGTTTGACTAATTTTCTAAATTATATGGGCAATAAACACACTACAAAGCTGTAGGGAAAACTTTATTCAAGTGTACTGCATGTCCGAACTGTTCATATAACCTGATGAATAAGGTAGAGCGCACAAACAGCCTGGTAAACCGTCCTCAGGGTGCTAGAAAGGGGCAGGAGAAGGGGCCTAAAAGTGTCCTGTGGGCGGCTTTCCGAGTCCAAGGGGCTGCTTTAAATACCCAACAGCAGCTCCCATTTCGTCTGTGTTGCTCGCGCCCTTATTGCCAAGGAAGGTTTATGCACATACCAAGCTCACTAGCCGGATCAGCGAGGGGGAATTCACAGAGAGAAAGGTCTGCCCCCGCCAACTCAGGAAGGGGAAAAAGGAACTGGCGGGATTTTTACAATTATCTCCACTTCCCTGCACCGCGGCAGGCTTCGGCGCCGTGCCAGAAGGCAGCCGGGTCCCTTAAGAAGCGGCAGCGGGCGTCCTGTCCATCATGGAAAAGTCCGGCCTCCCGCGCCAGGCTGGCGGCCTCCGATCGGATGGCGAGTGAGCCGCCGGGGCCTTGGGAAACAGAACGGGCTTTGTTGTCAAGTCGTATTGCTGGACTCCAGCGAGAGAGCCCTCTCAGAGCAGAGGGGAGCAGGCGACACAGGCCTGCCGAAATGCAGACTGTGGAGCGGTGGGGGGCAATCTACGCACTCAAGTCTATAAACTCATTTCAGACCCATCTGCTGCTTTTGATTACATCGATGAAAACCTGGACCATTTGCTTTGCTCAGCAAAATGGAAGAATGCTACACTGTGACTGGAGAACGAGAAAAGACAAACAATAGTGAGCATCGGCACAAACCAAGGGCCGCTTAGGGGAATAGTTTAGGAAATTAAACGATGACAATTCAGCCCATACTGTGGGACATTGCGAAACCATGAAACTTAAGTCTATATGTTCAGGGTGCCATTTCAGTAGCCGCTCCTGACCACAAAGGTCATTCTATATTCATCTCTCCCACCTCCCCAACTTCCCAAAGAGCTTCACCTCAATACTGGTCTACCAAATAAGATGGATAAATCGAAACCTTATCTATGAAGCAACAAATCAGAAAAAAAGAAAAAAAAAAAAAAAAAACAACACTTCCTGCTCTCTCACGCTCACACATCACAGATGAAGCGATGGATTGCTCCGTAAACTGTATGATCGGTTACTCACTCCATGGCTTACCAAAAACAGGCGTATCCCGATTGGCCAGAAGCAGACGCTGCAATGAGAGGTTGCAGTCAAGGTTACCCACCAGTCTGCCGGATTTATCAAATTCACGACATTGTCGTGAGCTGTGATACTTGGAGAAAATCCATTAACCAAATGCTTCTGTATACATGAGCCTCTATGTGCAACACTTTTGCGCAACTGTTCCTCTCTCAGGGGAACTAATGCATACATCATCTACTGGTCATTTTGAGCTATTCACTCAGCGCTGATACTGAAGGAAGAGAGATGTGCTGCCCCTTTGATAATGAGGACCCACACTGCCAGTTGACCTCTGTACAGCTTTGCCAGCAGGCCATGTTTACTCCTCATACTACTCCCCCCCCCACCCCGATAGCCCACCAGCCTACTTCCCCGCATACCAGCTGGCCATGGATCCGGAAAAAAGCCATGAGCGACCTGGAAAAAGGAGCGGCGTGTGCCGCCCCGACTCACCACTCCTCTCGTCTGACTCACCATACACGCCCCCCCCCCACTTCGTGTCATGGTGGGGGGGGGGAGGCATCACAGCCTGCTTTGGCAGATTCCACATGTTCATTCCTCTGTGTGGCTCTGCAAACTCTCCACGAGCCCCGACTTGGCAGCCCCGACTGCCCATCCTGCTCAGCTCAAGAAGTGGTTAAGTATACCCAGAATACCAGAACTATTTCATCTAAATATCTATATACCATAAATATACTAGAACTGCAATGTAGCATAACTTATGCACTCTTTACTTCATGACACCAGATAATGCAATCATTTTCAATTCAAAATATCTTTTACAAACTATTCCCGCATTGTGTGGCTTCAGTGGAAGTTTATAAGGGGTAGTTTTTTTTTTGTTGCCAAAAATACCTCTGGTAAAATTGCACCCCTTTACCAAAAAGGTAAAAAAGTGGAATAAATGACGGAGATTACTGCAAGAGCTGATCATAGCTACACCCCTCAACCAAACCCAGTATGCAAACAAAGTCATTTCAAATCATACAAGCTTTCACAAAAAAGGGGAAAATAAGCTCTACAGCTGAAAAAAGAGGGATGAAACCTTCCAAATGGGGTTGCTGGTTCCCACAACTTCCTGTATGCCTGAGAGATATTTACATCAAGATTAAGTCCAGCTCTGATGAATGCACTCCTGAAATGTCTTGAGCTCAAGATACACAACGTAGCTTTGATGGAAAGCAGGACCTTCCATATATGAGTCAGGGTCAAACAAGGAAGTAAAGTCCTGACACAGCAGAACACAGATGAAAATCTGGGTAAAACTGGATGACCTACGGAAATAAAATTATAATTATCGCATTACCAAGACAAACGGAAAAAGGCTACAAATTACACAGACATTGGATGTTTGTTTAAAATTTTAACAGAATCAAACATGACAAGGTAATATCTTGACTTAGTGAATTTTCCTGATTAAAATTGCATTTGTGTGCATGTATAAAAACATAGTAAACACAGTAGATACGAAACCACATACAAAGTAGATACGAAAAGTAGCTCTAATAATTTAACACCGATGGACCCAATGAGCATCTAAATTACCTCGCTCCACTCTGAGAGAAATGGGAGGCCCGGTGGCCTTAAAAGCCAAAGGTTACACACCCATCCGCTACAAGTTAAAAACAAACCAGCAACAGTGACGTCCCGGCTTTGAATGATGGCCAGCCTCCAATCAAACCATCGAACTGCACTGGGGGTGATCTAAGAAGCGTTTATAGATGAGGTTTCGGTCTGTCCCCGCCCCCGGCCCCAAACCCAGGCTTCCTGGACTGTGGAAATGTACAGGAAACACAGATGCACGCCTCTGTCAGACGTTGGCGCTGCTGCTGGCCAGCCGCTTTGCAGTCTCATCACCATAAAAAGACAGACAAGGCAACAGAGAGAAAGCCCTTATGTAATCATTAACAGCCCCCCCCCCACCATTACCTATGTCTCTGTGGTTAGTCACAGCGACCCAGCTGACGGATTGCCAGTTTAACCACTCCTTGGGCCAGAAGTAAGTCAGAAAAAAAAAAAATATATGCCACAGATGGCTGATTTTAGCATGCAGGCAGGTCAATTATTCAACGCAAACTCCTTATTTACGCATTTACATGTGCACTTGCAGTTTACGTTCTTTACGAACAAATGTATACGTTTGTTTTGGGAGCGTCTTTGTCATTTGTTGTCTATTACTGCTACACGTTACTGCCGAGAAAGAGCTTGAGTAAGATTTCTTATGTACTGATGTACAAAAGGCAAATAAAAGATCTTGAATCCTGAGTTTGTTTTTGCCTTCAAGTACAAAGTCTACATAGTAGCTTTCAAATAAAACTAATTTGTTGATTTATTCCAAAAAAAAAAAAAAAAGTACTTAATTCTGTTGTTGGAGTGCTGGATGTCCCCTACACAGCTAAACAATGCATTCGTTAAGCAATAAAAATCACACCTGGCACTGCTTATTTGCATGCCGCGCACGTAGGTATCTACCATCAAACTGTCCAGACATAATACGCAGCACTTACAAAATCAACAGCATTCCGGTATTACTAAATCCGAAATGATTCAAATGAAAATCCCATTAAACCGCCCAAGTCTATGTGAATGCGCATGTTAGAAAAGCACTGTTCCCTTTTCAGCACTTTCCATTCACTTTGCTCAGTTAGTGAGGATTTTACACCACTGGTTCAGCGGCTCCCAACAACATCTTCCTGCATGCAGTATTCACCAGACAACAGTGTGGGGGTGACCACGAGTCTTGGACGATAACACAGCAGGCACTTGCTACAGTCCACGTCAGCCGGACGTGCTGCATTTTCAGGAGTGTGAACTAGCTTGACGAAGTTAACCATTTCATCAGAGGCGAAGAAGGCTGGCTGAGCAATACAGCTGTGGGAGCAAGTTAAGCAAGTGCAAAGGCGGACTTTTATCCAATTTACCTCTCGGTTTATTAAATAAATTTTAAGAAAATCACAAATAGCTGTATGCTGCACCTGTTTCATGATGACACCATGTTACCCGAAGAATATCACTTTCTTTCTTCTGGTTAAAGCAATGACCAGGTCATACTTCCTCTCCACCCCCCATCTGTTTTGCCTTCCAGCTTCTCCCCATCAAACCACCTTTAAACTAGCAGACGGGTGCATCCTGCAGACACTTAGCAGAAACCTGGCTGCTTTTCAATGGATAAATATAAACTGAGAATGGCCAGAGACAAAGGACTTCCAGCTGGTATTGGACCAGAAGTCCAGCACATGGTCCTCGGATGGACTGATGTCCTACCCCCTACAGTCCACAGTGAAACATACAAAGACATATCAAACGAATATATTCATACATCTGCAGACTGAAACCTCAATCGATAAAGACATCTTAGATCACCCCGGTGCAGTTTGATGATCTGGTTTGGAGGCAGTTATAGATCGGAGAATGATTTCACTCATTGAACAACTCGGCTGTCCTACAACTACCCACAAGCAGGTGTCTAGTGATCCAGACCACATCCTGTCACACACAAAGGGCAATTTGGAGCTGGTTGTAATCTGACACTGGAACACCCAGAAAACAGGCACATAAATACTTTGGAGGACAACAAAATGACTGTTGTTACCTGCTACTGTGCGTGGCGGCATGTGGCTCTGCGGATTAGAACGCTGTGACTGATCGGAACGTCATGCCTGGCAGAATGATGCTACTGTTGGGCCCTTGAGCAAGGCCCTTAACCCCAGCTGAGAGGCTGACCCTGATCTCTCAATTGTAGAATCGCTTATCAAAGCACATGCTAAATAAATGTAACACTACCATGCAATTGTACTGTACAATACAGAGAAAGCATGTTAGGGCCTGACTCGGTTACAAAAGAAGCTCCTATATAATAAATGTAGCCAGCAGAAAGATTTTACCCCAATTATACTCATGAAAGCTTTAAGCCAGTATAACCTGCAAACAGAGTAACAGATACGTCACGGGACAAGCGCACATCTGTGTAAACTCATTCCTGTCTTCTAGGCACACCAGCAGATGTGGGTGGCAGTACGGGACCTCGTTAAGTACAGGAAGAGACTGTGTGTCTGTGTGTGGGGGGTGGGGGGCAGAGATTTGTATTTTGCTTGAATAGTAAGTTGTGGAAACTTACTTTGCTACATTTCTGAGTTAAATGATTTTAAGTACTATTTCACCTGAGTATGGCTACACAATTCTTGGTAAAATTAATTTTTTTCCCCCACCCGCTCGCATTTCGCTCGCTCACGATTCTTGAGCAGTATATTATTTTTGTTATTATTTTGCATATTGTCTTTATGAAGATGAAACAAATTTGTAGCATTGCATGATATATATCGGTTAACAAATCGAAATTTCTATCCAGTATTTAAACTTTGTGAATATTCAAAGTTAGCAGCACTAAAACTACTCCTAAAATAGCAGTGATTGCGTTGGACAATCGGCCATTTTCTGTAGTGGGGGATGAGGGTTTTAGGTCATCCCACTCGCCACTTAAAGAAGTCTAAAAGTACCGGCCCACAAAATGTTTATAATCCATCGTTATATTTGGCCTGCAGATCGTTCTCCTTAGAATAAAAATTCCACTAATGTGCATCAGCGGTCTCGGCAAGTTTCACTGCTTTTCCCTGAAGAAAGAAAAAAAAAAGGATGTGACTCAGTTGTTATCTGTCTTCTGCTGCACAACACGACTTACAACGTTACATTCAAACCCATCTTGAGTAAATTTAAGAGGACAGGTTGCTTTGGGTAAAATCAATACATTTTAATGTACAGTACTTTTTACTTAAGTACTTTCAAAACCAGGTATTTCTTTTACTTGAGTAGTGTTTTACTGGATGACTTACTTTTACTTGAGTAACATTTTGGTGTGGTATCTGAGCGTTTTTTTAACCACTGATGGGGGTACATTTTATTTAAGTATCAGATTTTTATCCACAGCGGCATACATTATGAGAAAGTGGGGATACCCTAACCCTAACCCAATACCTTGAGCAGCTGAGGGTTAAAGGCCTTGTTCAAGGCCCCAACTGTGAAATCATTTTGCTGATTCTGGGATTTGAACCGGCGACCTTCTGATCACGGGCACAACGTCCTAACCCTCCAAGTCACGCATCGCCCCCATATGTGTCAAACAGTTCACATGCCAAACAAATGTTCAATTTGATTTTATTAGCATTAAATATTTAGCTAATCGTTCAGATGAAATGTATTACAAAAGTACAAAAGTGCATTACAAAAAAAAGCACCCCCAACCCCGAACAGCGGGTCACTTGCTCAGACATAATAGCCCTATCTGTGGTTGTGCCGTTCAACATAACGTTTGACACAGGAAACCAAACTGAAATCTTCTGCCATGCATGGAAACAGAACTGTAACACTCTACATTACTGCCCGGTGCAAGTGGTCCAGAGTCGGCTCATGAGATAGGCTGGCTAACCTTAACTGGAACACACCACGGCTCAGTCGCTGGAATTTCAACACCGCAAGCCCTAAAGGCTGAATGAGCCCCGAACGCAGGGGATCCATCCAGTAGCACCTACCACGGAAATATTTCACTGTGTAACAGATAGTATGGAGAAAATAGGAAAGGTCCGAGGAGTGGAAATTAAACATTTCCAGGAACAGTGACCTTAAATAATGAAGGCATTCTACAATGCGAAAGATCGAGCGAGAGACAGCACGCAAGGGAAGATAAAAACGCTCTGTAGAAAGAATTCAGTAGATGATTTTGTTCATGTTAAGGCAACCATGACGTAACAGTTCTTGTATCAAGGGACAAGCTTGCACTCTCCAAGAAGCAGGTTGTTTGGGGTTGCTATGAAATCAAAGAAACAGGATTTTGTTACTAATAATAAAAGGGAAATTATTGTTCCGCCAAAATTCCTCCATTGTCCCAACAGAGGAGAAAAATGTGCAGTAAATCCTCAGACAGTAAGACTGAGGAACCGGGGAGTAAATTTATTCCACTACAAAATCACTCCCAGGCAACGGAACACAGAACAAGTCACTATCATTAAATGCACTGGAAGTCTGAATGCAATGCAATGTTTCGAATTGCCAGTTAAAGCAGAAGAATGAAAGTTCCAAAAACGGTTTTAAAAAAGAAAATCTTTGTACATTTCGTCATTAAAAATAAATAGTATTAGAAGAACTCTGATATACAAATCACACAGCCACTGCTTCCAAAAACACTTTAGGTTACCTTGAGAATCCTCTGCAAACATTAAAATATTAAATACTTGAGCACTGACTTTCATAACTGGGATAGAGTACAGGGACCTTTGGTTTAATGATAAAGGGCCTACTCACACTGCCACATACCAAGGCTATTTTAATGTCTTCCGTTCACCGAAACCAAAAAGCATTGTATGAGAATACTCATGCACACAGAATGAGCTCTGCAAACATGTGGCTGTAAACTAGCCATTTTCAGGGAGCAAACAAATGACAGAATAAAGCGTTTTTTTTCTTTCAAGTTCAAAGCCTCATAACTCCTACACTCCTTGGAATAACCTTTTTTGTCCATTTGAAGGCAGGTGAAGAGTACTGTTTCCCCCCAAATGAGTAAAGAAATCTTATCCCTCCCCCCACATGCCTTTATTGTAGTGCAATACGAGGATTTTTTTTTTTGCACATTTTTGGGGTACTTATCTCATGATGGAGACCAAGAAACAGGTCAGGTGATTTATATACATACACATACAAGTACCATGCATGCATACATATGTATTTCATTACATGAAATTACTCCAATCCCTTCACTGTTTTTAAATAACCAAAAGCAACAAAGTATGCATAAACATACAAAACTAAATTTAAAAAAAGGTTGAGATGAACTTTGACCTGCAAAAAAAGTTGAATTTAACCTTGCCATGATAAACTAGTCTTTCTGAACGTTCCAATAAGCTCTAGCTGTGCCATGTTGCTGTAACAAAATATAGAGATCAAAAAAAAGAAAAAAAAAAAAAACAAAAAAAAAAACACTGAATTATCATTTTTTGCGACCTGTTGCGTAATAAAGGCATTTTATCTCAAACACATTTCTGAGCTCCGGAAGGTGACTAATTATGAAAATCAAATATGGTGATGCAAAGGCTACTTGCGAATTAAAATGGTATGACCCTTCAGTAAGCAGTTTGACCAAAAGTCATCTCCCTCCTTCCCTTTTGAGAGCTCTAAACACAAGCCAAGAGACGCCTCTGAGGAAATCCCAGAATCCAGAGGAACCTCCTGTACCCAGGAAGCATGAACTCTGCAGCCTGGCATTTGTAACGCGACTGAGCCACTGCTTACAGAATACACTTTCCTGATTAAGTCAGACAGGAAGGAAGAGTAACGCTGTAATGCAGTTTACGTTTATAATGAAAAGCATGCAGCTTCCCCCCCCCCATCATTAGCCAATATTGAAAATATGTTTTGAAACAATATCCTGGTAGCAAAAATTAGCGTGCTGCTTCCCATGACCATGAGCCAGACAGGTGGTCTGAAGATGGATGGATGCATATCCAGATAAAGTCTAGAGGGCCACAATCTCCCACTGGTAGATTAAAATATCATGACAGTGATCCCAATTTAACCATTCAGCACAAACTTACTGAGCATTGAAAAGCTATGCCTGACGTCTCTAAGCCTCCGGTTCAAAGATACGTTTCATTCAGACCACTTTGTCAGAGAGCATGGAGATAATCAGTCTATTCTATATCAAGGCAGAGTGGCTATATACACTCAGATTTTACACTTTACATTCATTTAGCAGACGCTTTTATCCAAAGCAACAAATAACTGAGAAAGCAGGGTCAGCCGGTCTCCGGAGCAGTTGCGGTTTAGGGCCTTGCTCAACGGCCCAATGGTGAAATCATTCAGCCAGTCATCGGATTTGAACCAGCGCCCTTCTGAGCACGGGCACAAAGTCCTATCCCGCAGAGCCACACGCTGCCCAATATAAACTCAATACATGAAGCCCTACTAATTACATTTCTGTCAAATACTTCTGGACAGCTGTGTCAGAAAGAGTGCTATATAAAAAATTAAAGTTAAGTGAATACTTCAGGAGCCATTAAAACCATAATGAACAGTACAACCATGAGAGTTAAAAAACAAATGAATCCCCCAACAGCTTAACAGTTTTCATAAAAAGCACTTTGAATCTTATAATCCACTTCCCCAGACACAGCTGAAATATAGGCTGTGCATAAACCACAATTCTGCGACATCCCTGCAGTACAAAAGTGGTTGCAGAATGGGGAATTCTGAACCATGCAAAAGAACCTGTCTCTGTGTAACCAGTTAACCAAACCATAAGGGACATTTCAAACTGCCTGTATTAGCTATACAAAATACAAGACAGACATCATCTGTGCTAAGTACTCCGAACATCAAGTATAAAATATATTAAATAATAGGTGGAAATTGCTTCACAGTTATCAACCCTTATACACCCTCCCAAAAATCAGTGTAGTACTTACGAGAACCCCCGACCTGTGACGACGTAACGGTAACGCCTACCGGCACCTTCTACAGTCATTTGCCCAAAACTAACTAGGCAAAATTATTACATCGCACTGCACTAAATTTACATGCAACATGAAAATTCAATATATCATTCATACACCATTTCTCATACCTACAGAACACTACATACTCAAGTGTTTCTATAAACGTTGTACTTGCCCATTTAACAAATACTGGGGGGGGAGGGGCGGTACAACTTAATAATTTTTTATGCAAAAGGTAAAATTTGTTGGGGGTGGGGTGAATAAAGCCAAATTAAATACTGGGACAGTGGAAAAGGTACACGTCCCACTCCCCCACCAAGGTCCGACTTGTATAACATATACAAAATAACTACCCAGTTGTACACTTAAACCAGCTGCAGAAGTCAAGCAAAACGTGTGGAGAATATTGTGCAGAGTTATAAAAAGAAAAAAAAGAAAAGAAAGAAAAGAAAAAAAAAAAAAAAAAAAAAAAAGTTTATTACTTAATATTAGCAAATCAACAACGGAGAGGCAATACGCCGAAAAGTTCACAGTAAACAATATTATAAACGCATGCATTTCATCCTTCTTAGATTATTAGTGCCCAAGAGATGGGCAGGGCACCCATTCTAACAGGGTCACTAACAGTATTCGGATCCGCTTTAGCAGCCCACGTCGAAGTTGTTTTACGGTCCACAGAGGGGAAGGCATTTATGAATAGGACCAGCAAGTTAGTACAACTGCTTCACAATGCTTCATGGAAGTTGAAGGCAGCGTGCAGTTGCCGCGGTCTAAAAACAGCCACAGGTAACCTTGTAATGGACTTTTCCCCCCCTCTCTCTCGAGTTTTGCAAAGAGCACTTACCCTGACGAGATTACTGACAGCCGCCTGCACCGCGGCCACGGGTCCGGTGAGATCCGGGATCGCCTTGCCGTCCACCTCACCTTCTTCGTGCATTATTACCAAGTGGGATATCTGCTGAGCCACAGGCTCCAAGATACTCTCAATGGTCTTCGTGTGGAAAACCGGCATCTTGAAAACTTATTCCCGCTATCCGAAAAAGGGAAAAAAAAACGTCTTTGCTTTAAAAGCTTGCTGTTACTTTATGTGCCCCGCCACTTAGAAGACGGAATCCAACCGCGATCGCCGCACAGGGTGTACTTTGCGGGATAAAGAAAGTCTCACTTCCAATCAAAACCATCAATGGTGAGACTCGGCTCCAGAAAAGCTGCGTGCGAAAAACGCCAAGCGTCGATAGATTTCATCGCAACCCCCCAACCAATCAGAGAAGGAGCTTTAACTTGGAAACCGCGCTTCCCATTGGTGAGTTTCAGGATGTTAACCCCGCCCTACCATTTGGGCGGGGCTTGCCGGGGACGCCAGTGCTTTTCCCGATTACGTAATACATTCTCATGCCCTAAAAAGGAAAATATTGGAACCGCATGGGCGAAGTAGGAATGACAGGGAGTAAAGACGGAATACATTCATTATAGTGACGTATTGTTTTATTTGGGAACAACGTTGCGGGGGTGGTGTCCCATTCGGTATTCCAATAATTAGTTTTAATTGATGATCAGCAGTAGTAGAAACATCCCAACTTAAAACATTTCCAGTAAAGGTCGGTTGTAACATATCTTTTTTGAAAAAATGTTTTTCAATAGGACGATTGAATAATGCACTCAATCATCTCATTAATGATATCAAAGTGGAATTGAATGAATAGTTACATTCTAATGACCTAATGGCTTGTACCAATTCTATACAGTGTGAAAAACATCGGACGCCATCGGACAGGACTCACTGGACGGTATAACGTGTATAAGGAAGACCTTTTATATTTTTTTCAAATATTTTAATACAGACCTCAGCTTCATGTCAATGTGTAAACAGGTTAGAGTAAATATCACACCCTATTCTTGCTTAAAGAGGTGCACATTAAAATTCAAGCAGGAACCGAGTAATTTTATCCTGAAGGACCACATCCCACTACAATCTATTCAATGCTTTTCAACGTTCTGTATCAATTGAAAAAGTGCAAAATTGGGCCAAAAATGACCAATCACCAGATAAAACTTACACAACATTACACATCTCCCTTTAAAATTCAAAAGAATTCAAAAGACACACACAAACAAACACACACAAGTAACTTTTTACATAAACACACTTTAATAGTGCTGACAAAAGTAAACATATAGTAGCATTACATTATCACACCCAGTATGGCCTGAATAGTTTCTTATACAATAATAATAAATAGAAAAAAATGTTTTTTATGCACAATGATGCACAATGTTAAGCAATAATAGGCAATATGCGGATATCTTTGTGAGAAGTGTAAAGCCCTAAACCTTGCATATTCCTCTTCTCCCTCAGATTCTAATATAATAACACAGAAACTGAAGCATTAAAAAAGTTTGCCAGTTGAACCTGCAAAGGAATTTGCACAGCATGCCCCGAGAGAGTGCAGGGCAGTAGCAGTCTTCCTAAAAAGGAAGAGTCCGAAAGAAGGAATCGAGGAAGTCATTCTGAGGGAAAGCACATGTAAACACTGGGGCCTTGGTGCAAGTTATTTATTTTTTTAAATGCTTTGTGCTTCTCAGCCACTTAGATGCATTTACAGTCTATTTTCTTTATAGCTTACTAAGCAAAATATTGCTCACGAAGCACACATTAATACTTTAGCCGTTTGGTATAACATTTTGTTTATATTACACTAATATAAATTACAATCCCGCTGCTTCCAGGTCCAGAATATTCCTTTTTTGGTTGACAAATGTTCTTCTACAAGAACAGCCTTGTCCTATGAATCTCTGAAAGGGATGTGTAGTTTCACATTTTAGGTCTAAGTTAACATTCCAAAAAAAAACATGTGTAAAACAATGTTTTAAAGGCATTATTACTACTATTATTGCTGTACATTGGTGCAGTAAAAAATTCAGTCCACATAAAAGATAACATTTATATTCAGTATTGTGCATATAGCAGCTTGTGCAGTGGTGTTTGGCTCAGCAGGGTAGGACATGGTGCCTGTGATCGGAAGGTTGCTGGTTCCGATCCCAAAGCCAACAGGCTGATGCCACCATTGGGCCTTTGAGCAAGACCCTTAACCCCCAGTTGTTCTAGGTGCATTGGACACTGGCCAACTCTGTCATCCCAAGCTTGCTCTTGTTTTTCTCATGGAAAAATATGGGAGTAAAAGAAAACTTCTTCAAGGGGATGGATAAAGTATTGCTATTCTATATAAAGCATTTAATAAGCAGAAGTCTCTTACAGCACCACATAACAGATAATATCACCTTTCAATGAACTGGACCTGGCCCATCTGCTATTAGTAACTGTGTGGAAAAATGTACAGACAATTTAGGGGGAAATTAATTAAAACATGACCAGGCACATACTGTTGCTATGGCAAAACATAGCTACAATAGTAAGATATTCACCTGGGGAAGGTAAATACGATTTTAATTAGAATTTAACAACTCATTTACTGGGCATTATTTCATGTATGAGACAATTTTAGTAAACACACAAAGGCAAATGCATTTAACCAACTCAATGAAATGGGGAAACAGGGTCGAATACATTGTGACATGCATTAACTGCAACAGCAAACATACTGAAACCAACTACACTAGTGTACAATGAATGTTTAAAGTGAAATTTCCCACCTGACAAACATTAAAGGGTTTAAAGTGTTTGTCTGCTTATCGTTCCCCCACGGCCCGGCCTCGTCCGCACGACGCTCCCTCTCCCTCCGCGCCCACCATTACCGGC
>JAAGVU020000041.1:7328828-7361181 GCA_011763525.2 Mormyrus iriodes | reverse complement strand
CAAGATTGGAGCTGGGTTAAATATGAATCATTGGCTGTCAAGCTACAGCCCTTATGAACACATGTACATTCAGTAGACTGGTGTCCAGTTTCTTTGCCTGCTCATCTGGTAACACTAAAGGGTTTTGTTGTGAAGACTGGTTACCACATTTGCTGAAGATTTTCAGATAGTATTTATTTCTTTGAACAAAAGTCTTTCCAGTTTTGCAGTGGTTTTATATAAAAGGTTGTTCTTTTTTTTTTTCCCTGAGTCCGTGGCGTTTGGTCAAAATACTCTAAAGTGAATAGTAATCGGTCATGCCGTAATCTGAGCACTTGGTGTATTTTGATTCAGTAAAACAAAACCGCAATGAAGGACAATATTATTATAAATGTATTATTATTGTTGTTTTTCTTGTTGTTGTTGTTATTGTTGTTGTTATTTTTGGCCCCTTTCTCTCTAAATTCAAACTGCACTTTAATGCCTTTGCGTAACCCTCTGAGGTCTCTCTTGTGACCAAGGTTAGCTCACGGGGTTAATTCCTCTAAGATATTTTCTTATCTTTGATATTGTTGGTTTTGGCGAGATGAGGCATCAGCTGGGTTTTTGCTCATTCTATTTTCTTTTTTCTTTACTCCACCAGTAAATGAAAACCATTGATTTAAAATGATGACTCTTAAATTTTATGCAAGCGTTCTCTGAGTAATGAATCAGCAGTGAATCGGCTTGATTTACTGCATCTGAAGGTCTGTAATTTGTCAGTCTGCGTGAGAAATACCACAGATTTGAACACGATTGTACACAAGGTTACATCTAGGTTTTCCAAATTTTCCAGTCCTCTTAGTGTTATGGTCCTCTTCAGTTCTTTTTCTTATTAATTTGCAAAATGGACATGTGCCTCATCTGCAGTTTAAGTAAAGTAATGTGCTTGTGAAATAGTATTTGGTTGTGAATTACAGCCATCGGGGGAGAAGAAATCAGTAATTGCTTACAATTTACCCAGATTATAGATATTATTTTATCCCACCAAAGTGCAATGTATGACATTCTTAGTATTTAAGACTACCATACTGAATTCATTTTTAGCATATTCTGGTCTGGAATATACTTGTCTGTTCTAATAATTGTTGTATAATTCTAATGAATGTACAGGGTATACAATAAAGTTACATGTTCTGCAGTATTCACATCTTTCGTGTAAATAATTTCACTGCTAAAGGGTCATTAGATATGTTTTTTTAATCACAGATTAACACACATTTTGACTAGAATAAAATATGATGAGATACAGTATCGCTAAGATTTAAGATGGGGGTCCTGAAAAAGAATGAAATGTGAAAAAACTTGCTATAATTTACAGTCTTATGACAGTAATGTTTGTCTTCACTGAGGGTAAAGAAGCTTTCTTCCTTGCCATGTAAACAGATGCCAGATGTATGACCCCTAGGTACATCTGGGGACAATGGGCAAAAACATAACTGAACCACCTAATGTGCAAAAATCACCCATTGGATCAAGATTAAGGATGTTATTGTCATTGTATGGTTATAGTAGTATGAAGAATTTCAGTAGAAACATTCTTGTGTGCATTGCCAGAAGGATGTGTAAAGAAATGTAACAAAGTACATTATTAACACACACACACACACACACACACACACACACACACACACACACACACAGATTAGGCATCTATATTTTTGTGGGGACTCTCCATTGAGTTCTGTGGTCATACCCTTAATCCCAACAATGACAACCTTAACGCAGCCTTAACCATAAGTAACCAAATAAAATACAAGACACTCAGGGTTAAGAGGCTTTTCTGTTTGTTTTTTTTTATTCCATTCACAGATCTTTATAAAATTGAGTTTTCCTTTGTGGGGACTTGGCAAAATGTCAAAATAACTGGCTTTTACCACATTATGGGGACATTTGGTCCCCATAATGCATTATATACAGCCCCCCCCCCCCACTCACTTCAAGACTCACTTCTTAAGAGCCTAAGAAATTCGTAAATTGTTTTCTGTTTTCTTCTTATATAACTACAATGGCTGTCACCGAAAATGCTGTTGGGGTGTCAAAAAAGAGAGACCGAGAGAGACCACAAACAGCTTTATATGCTATTACGTAAGTCGATTATTATACCCCAGTACCTTTCCAAATAAATAACCTGCATTTGTAACATCGTAAAATGCCTAAGTTGAAGATGTAGAAGAAAGAAAATACAACATTTATAAATGGGATTGCATTAAGTACTGCTACCTGCCAAAAACGCTTTTCACTTGCGTGTCTTGTGTTTCTTCTGACGTTGCAGTGCGGTTCTCGGGAAGCCTGGGGACGCTTTTTCCAACACCGGCGTGATATGTGATGAGTTAGCTGCCGTGTTCGTAAAATGTGCATGCAAAGATCACAGCCTAATGTAACTAATACCGTCAGCCGATCGCCTCCAACCACCAGTACACTCCCACGGCCAAGATTTGCGAGTATGGGCGCAGTGCTGTCCTGTGGGATGTGTGTTAACAGTTATATTTTAACATTTGTAGTTTCTAGGCAAGTGAAGGCAGTTTGGGGGTGTTATATGTGTTTGCGGAGTTGTTAGTAAGCCAGAGTTGAACAACGATATTTTTTTCGGACATACCCAATGAATCTCCAGTCTCAGAAAATATCTGCTCCTGTTTGCAGCGACAGTCTTGCACATGCTGTAATGTAATTAAATTTCATATGGAAACAGGCAACCAACTCGGATAGGTACTGCTTCATGTATTTTCTCTGGGGGAAAAGACATCTTGATTTTATTATGCTGAGTGCAGTTGCGTTATCGGAATATTTTCCAGATATCAAATATTGAAAATTAACCGTGCAATGATATTTTTGGGTGTTGTAAAACTAGACAGCAAAGTAACAAAGGATTCTTGTCAGGTAAACTGTGTTTTAACACCCTGAAGTAACATTTCTACGGAGACGATCCCGGGTGAAGCCTTTTACTCCTTCGGGTAATTTTAGAAGCGCATGCCCTGTTATTTTTGGTGCACTCCAGTCCCAGTTGCACTGATCACTAGGTCGAGCTAAATTTATAAGCATGCCGCATGTTATATTGCATGTGCCATCTTAAATGTTGCATTAACGCGTGGTACTCTGCAAGATTTTTATTTTGCAGTGTCAAAACAGGACAACTTATTAAATGCCTTATTAATAGCCTTTTCCAATGAATTCTTAATGTGTTGTCGTTTCTCGTGATACATGCGTAGCTATTTAGAAAAAGCTGAAAAGTTTTAATTGTCGCTAGCATTAAAGGCCGTTTGAACATATTGTCATACTGTAACCAAGTTCCTCACACAGAATTTACTTATGTATTGCTTTTTATCAGATTAGGAATAAAATCAAAGGTGATACCAACATGTCTATCTGCGTTAAGTTTACTTCTAAAAAGAAACCATTGTAAATATATAAATAAAGAAAAATGTATGAGATGGGCTATTCCTGAAACCACCGATTAACAAAAGGGATTTAGAATTCTGGGCCTTGTTGTATTTTTGACCCGGTCTGACTTAGCGTCACAGCTGACCTTATGATTTGAGATGCATTACGTGTATGAGTGTAAAAGCAGTAGAATGTCCTGTCTCTACTAAAATTGGTACCGATGTATCCCAGGCTGATGCTGTGACACGGACGACGATGACTTACGCATGCGCATTAATCGTGACTCTCATGGGAGTCGTAGGTTTTCTTACGCACTCTTCCATACATAAAATAGAAGAGGGTCACCTTGCAGTTTATTACAGGTAAGCAAATATAATGTTATTCAATGGTTAACAAATGATATTAAGAAAAAACTTGTCATGTGGAGAATGGTATTAATATTGCTTCATTTAGTCATTTGTCAGACATTTACATTACATTGGTATATACCTTTAAAAATTCTATATTTTTAAATTATCATTTCAGAGGTGGAGCTTTGCTGACATCACCTAATGGTCCAGGGTATCACATAATGTTGCCATTCATCACGTCCTACAGATCTGTCCAGGTCTGCCCAAACATGGAACCTAGCTTGTGCAGGTGTTAAATTCTACTTGTGTTTCATGAGGATTTCCAGTCATGACTAGTCTCATTTTAAAGTGTTTTAAAATCAGAAAGACAATGACTCTCTTGTTTCTGTCATGTTTAAAATAACAAAAACCAATGCACTTAGACGTTATCTTTAGATATATCTATTTTGGTATGTTACTCATTCAGTCCTTGTTTCTACTTTCCAAGGGAATTCCTATAACTTTAATCTTTATAAGTAATATAGAAATCATTCCCATTTGTTGTGCAGACTTTAAAGGACACATTTTAATTTAGCATGCTTTAAATTCAAATCCAGGTTCTTCACGACTAACATTGTGCCTCATTCCCATCTCGTGATATATTTGCATGACCATGAAATGAATAGAGAGCAAAACATTAAATCATTAGTGCCATTTTGGATACTCATTCTGCAGATAACTGTTATTAACTGTCTTAATATTCCAGACAACTCTCCAGACTGATGAAGTGAAAAATGTGCCTTGTGGAACAAGGTACAGTTCTGTGTGCCGTAGTTGCTGGAAAAATGATTGGAGCTGTGTTCTTTTGGTCTTTTGGTGATTTTTAGTCAGTAGAGAGGCATATGCAATGTAAGACATAGGCTTACAAATGTGCATTGAATGAGAAGTACCAGGCAGCTCTTAAGTGAAAAATAGAGAAACGGCATTACAAGATAATGTCCTATAATAGATGTATAGAACAGTCATGCCATTCATTTACAAGTTCCATTGCAGCACATACTGTTTATCATCTTCAAAACTGTTAAATGAAGGAAGGTTTTGGATGAATGCACAGGAATTTACCATCTTGCTGAGCAGGTGTGCAAATCTGTGTGTTTTCTTTCGATTGTTCAATGACCTGTTGATTTTTTTAACAGTGGGGGTGTCATGATCTATTTTGACCGTATTGAAGTGGTCAACATGCTGGTTCCCTCGGCAGGTAAGTGCTGTGATATGTGTGCCTCAGTTTTCACCATCCATTCTGATACAGTTCTTCTGTCCTTCTGTTCATTTAGTGGTGAGCGTTGTGAGGAACTACACTGCTGATTATGACAAAACTCTAATATTTAACAAGATCCACCATGAGCTGAATCAGTTCTGCAGCGTACACACACTCCAAGAGGTGTATATTGAATTATTTGGTAAGTAGTATTATAACTAACCTTTACTCCCATTTGCAATGTAAAACACAAATATACATACTGATATTTTTTACCAGGGTGGCACAGTGTTGCAGTGGTTAACACCCTTTCCTCTCCTCTGGGACCAGAGTTCAAGTCTCTGCTATGGTTCCACGTATGTGGAGTTTGCATGTTCTCTCCGTGTAATTATGGGGTTTCCTCTGAGTATTCCATTCTCCCCCCCCCCACAGTCCAAAAACAAGTTGAGATGAGTTGGAGTCACCAAATTGCCCATAGGTGTGCATATGTGAGTGAATGGTGCGTGAGTGTGCCCTGTGATGGGTTCCCTGCTTTGCACCCATAAGCTTCGGACTCGCCACAACCGATTGGACGATTGGACGAATGTTACAGAAAATGGATGATTGGATTGATGGACATGTTTACTATAAATTTCCATTTGCTGTATTTTTGAAGGTTCATTTTGCATTGGCTACCTGTTTGTCTGTTTTGTAGACATTATTGACGAGTACCTGAAGACTGCTCTCCAGAAGGAATTGAACATCATGGCACCTGGTCTCACAGTTCAGGTACTTAAGACTGCAGGTAACAAAGTCATTAGTGACAGGGAGGAGTGTTTCCCAATCTGGTCCTCATGGGCATAGACTGTCTGGCAGGGAATTGGGAGGAAGCAAAAACAGGGACCGGTTGTGGGTCTCCGTGGACCGGGTTTGGAAACGATGACATAGAATATTGATTGCAAAGCTGCAAGAGTTTGGTTCAGGAAGGACGTTATTGTGGTATTTCAAGCAAGGTGCTTATCCTGAATGCTGCAGTATGTCAGACTGTACAAATGAATATCAAAGAAGTGCGGGCTGCTTTGGATGGAAGCATCAGTTAGATACAATCACAAAAAAGAAATGAGTCATGCTTGTTGTATTATGTAAGGGACTTGTGGTAGACTTGGAGAGAAATAATTTGTATCAGTGATACTGTTTGGAGGTATAAGTTCAAATGATAAAAAATAAGGGGATGTAAGCTCTTGCACACAAAAGGCATTTGGTGCTCATTGTGGAATTTCAGAATCTTGGAATTTAGTTGTAATTTCCGTCCATCCAACCCTTCTCTAACCACATATTCTGGCGGTGAATTCATATTCACAGCGGGCCCTGGAGCTTATCCCAGGTGGTGGAGAGCACAGTGCTGGATGGGATCAGTTGTAATTCACAATTTATACTGTAAATAAATACTCAGCGACAGTGAGTAACAGCTTTGTATTTGATAGTATTATAATTTTTTATTATAGGCTGTCCGTGTTACAAAGCCCAAAATCCCCGAAGCTATCAGAAGAAATTTTGAACAAATGTGAGTATAATAATATTAGCAGCTTTTTTTTTTAACCTTATGTGAATATTATGATGCCAATAACTGTCAATGAAATTTCAATTAAAACAAACACAAAATGGTATGGAATAGAATTCCATAACATGAACAAACTAGGTACAGCTGAATATGGGTAACACATTTCCATATGTTAATTCATATATAAAAATCTTGGTATGCCTTAAATCAATGCTTAAATAAGGTAAATTGACCTTAAAAGTAAATTTTATGCAGTTTTTGAATAGCATTTAGCTTTTGGGTTGGGACTGACTCCATTACCAGGCACATTTGTCCTACAGGTATACAACAGTCTGAATTGTGTGAATTGTTGTTTTTTTTTGTGCCAGTTTTTGCTGGTAATCTTGTTGATGTCGTCCTATGCTTTCGCTTACTAGTGGAACTATAGGCAGTGCAGCTGGTGCAGTGCAATGGGGCCCACAGAAGGCCAGTGGGCTGTTGATCTATTAGTTTAAATTAGCAAAGCACATTACATTGTATTATGAACCGCCAGACACCAAGCAATGTATGTACAACATCATCCTGTGAACTGTTGTAATAACAATAAAAAATTGTAGTGTGAAGTTAAGTTGTTTTTCTCTATTAACCATGGTGCAGCTTATTATGCCACCTACCAAATAACTAGCAGTATTACCAGTATGGTCTGTGTTTTGAGCTGTAATTGCACCGTTGTGAAAATGATGACACTGTGGCATTGAATTGTTGAATCACAAATGTAGGAGAAATAAAGTTTGAGTTTGCAAGAGATTCTCAAAAAAGAAGCGAAATGCATACAGTTACACGTGGGCGTAAATTATAACAATATCAATAACAATAATTAAAACAGGCCAATGCATGCCCCTGAACCCCTCTAAATGGGTGGAGACCTCATCATAACCGAGCACAGTTCATTTTTTTGTTCTCAGAGTGGGGAGTCTCTTGCTGTTGTTTCTTTGCGTGCATGGACATGTGTCCAGAAATGAGAACCCCCCCCCCACTCAAAATTCTTGCCCTGGGGCCCATTACATGAAGCTTATGTCACTGCATATGCTCTTTCCAGGGAGGCTGAGAAGACCCGCCTGCTCATCACCTCCCAGACCCAAAAAGTGGTCGAGAAGGAGGCAGAGACAGAGAGGAAGAAGGCCATTATTGGTACCTAGTAAATGCTTATGGATTTTTAAATAAATGTAGCAGTTACCTCATGGAGAGCAACGAAATGGGTTTTTATTAGTTTGTCTTATATATTTAAAACCTGCCATATGGAAGAAGTAAGGAATTAACAGAACTGGTATGAGCAATAGGCAGTCTTGACTCATCAAACCAATTTAAGAAAATATTGTGCAAAAGAGTGTGGATGCTGTTTGTAAGTTCTTTTTGCATTATACTTTCTGATCCCTTTTTTATAGAAGCCCAAAAGATTGCCCAAGTTGCAGAGATTCAATTTAAGCAGAAAGTAATGGAGAAAGAAACAGAAAAGAAGATTTCACAAATAGAGGGTTTGCTCATTTCCTTTTAGATGTCACACTGACAAGCACGCATCCTTCCTCTGAATGTTCTGACATATCCGTAACTGAATTAGAGACCTGTTTGTTACAGACTCGGCTTTCCTGGCTAGAGAAAGAGCAAAGGCAGATGCTCAGTACTACACTGCAGAAAAGCTTGCAGAGGCTAATAGGGTAATTCTTTTTGCTGTTGTCATTAGTAGTTTAAAATACAATTAGAATGTCAATAATTGGCAGCAGTGGATAGTTCAGATCCAGAAAGTAATAATCCAGACCAAGATTTTGTTTCAACCAACCAGTTGAGCATTCAATGACTGTGACTCATTATACTGAACTGGTTGGTTGAAACAAAATCTTGGTCTGGTTTTTTACTTTCTGGACCTGAACTATCTACCTCTGGTAATCGGTTGAAGCTTGAAGCTGCACGGAACCGTGTTTTGCTAATGCATCCAATGATATTTGATCATTTTTATAACGTTTGGCATTCATTTTCCTTCTGCCACTCACTGTCCTACACCTTTAGGTGAAACTCACCCCGGAGTACCTGGAGCTCATGAAATACCAGGCGATTGCGGCCAGCAGCAAGATCTACTTTGGCCAGGATATTCCAAGCATGTTTGTTGACAACAGCGGCAGAACTCAGGCTGAGCTGGGCCCTAGTGAGCAGCGTGAGTCTCTGGACAAGGCAGGGAGTACCAGGAAATTAGCACATTCTGCAGGCAAGGTCTCCAGAATGGACTCTGTTCACTGATAAGATAGGTTTGAAAAGCCCATAGGTTTTCAGTTAAGGAATGTGAATGAAAAAACTGACTTTTACAAAGTGAAATGATGGAAATGGTTAAAAGTCAGCATGGTAGCTCCGATGTGTCCGTTTTGTTTATTGAAATAACTCTGTACATGTTGGTTTTCATTGTTTTCAGTGACATGCATGCTGACGTCTGTTTACAGTTATGTCACTAAAGCATGTCTAAGAAGGGATGATAACTGAATATATTTATACTATGCTATACATATTGTACATCTTGCCTTAGTTTCACAGCATTTGTTTTCCATTCAGAAGCTTTTGTCCCAGGATGGGTAATGGTAGAGTAGTTTATTTGTATTTGCAAACCACAATGTTTACTCTTAAATCATAATCTTCACCACTCCAACATATCAAACTATTTACTGAGTTTTATTTTACTGTGTACTGAGTCTTTAAGTTTAATTACTTAGATATTTCACTGAGGGGCATATCTGCACTTCATGCTCTCACTAGAAACCTTTCCCTTTTTGTTTTTTTCTAAGATATCTTCGTCAATAGAGGGAGCTGTTTTCCTTCAAATCAAAAGCATTTACATAGATCAAATGTGCTCGAATACCTGTGAGTCTTTTCATATTGAAGAATGTAATTCAAAACACATGCAAAATCATAAACCATTTAGTCAGCACTACTGTGTTATATTGTTTTAATTAAAATCTCGAAGGCACATTGAATACATTTCTTTTTAGAATTTGGGATAACGTTTGAGATTTATACAGTGAGTTTGGGTTCAGTCGAACTAGCCACATTTATGCGTCATTTCAAAATGACACTGACAATAAATTTTTCTGTTAACGAAAATACAATTGTGACATTTTATTTGATCTGCTAAATCATGACAATCTTGTAATAGCTATTTTTTTTTGCCCAAGGCTAAATAAATATGCAAAAAAGAATTTGCAGAACTCTGAGGTTCCAGTTTATTCCTTTTTAATGTGATCTTGAATAGGTTTTTTTTCAACAGGATAACAAGCATCAGTTATGTGGTGGCATGGTGGTGCAGTGGTTAGCACAGTTGCTTCACTTTTCTGGGACCAGGGTTTGAGTCTCCCTCGTGGCTCTGTGTGTGTGTGGAGTTTGCATGTTCTCCCCATGTTGTTGTGGGGTTTCCTCCAGGTACTCTGGCTTCCCACCCACAGTCCCAAAACACAATTAATGTGGAGTTACCAAATTGCTCATAGGTGTGTATGTGAATGTGTCCTGTGTTGAGTTAGTGCCCCATCCTGGGTTGTTCCCTGGCTTGTGCCTGTAGCCCCTGGGATAGGCTGCAGGCCCCCCCATGACCCTGAATGTGATAAACAATTATAGAAAATGGGTGGAAGCACTGATTAAACAATGAGGCAAAGTAAAGACAGATTGACTTAGGTGAATTTTATGGATTGGGGGGGGTTTATTCTTTTTCTATGACCCAGCAATCAGATCGCAACTTACAAGGGTGAAGTGAGTGCCACTGTACTCCAAGTGTGTTACATTGCATGCTAAAGCACAAAGCCTGCACCCTGAAAAAAACCTGGAGAAGATGTGTCCTTAGCCCTCCCAAACCGGTGTGGATGTTCTGCTTTGGGAAGATAGGAATAAAAAATATGCTCTAAAAAGATCAGCAGATTACCATCAGCACAGTACCCAGAGGTGCACCAACATGGCCAGAGGTCTCCCCAACTATTACATTGGGTGGTTGTTAATGGGGTGGTGAAGGTAAAAGTTGTCGACGGGGGGGCCCCTTTTTAGCGGAGGCCCCTGAGCTTCAGCCTGGGTAAGCCTGTGCATTAAAGCACCCCTGATAATACCAGAAACTAGTAGGCCAGCCTGAAGGACCTTCAACACAGTCTTACTCTTGCTGTTGTTGTGGTTGTTGTCATTATTATTACTGCTATGTGCCATATCTCCCCAGCGAACCACCTACCCTCCCGGCCTATGTTTGCAAGTTTGCATATTCTGGCACTCGTCACTTTTCGTAGTGCAATCCAGGTCTTAGACTTTGGCTGCTGTTTGGTTGTCTTGTCCTGTTATGTTGTGTGTATTGTCTCATCCTGTTTTTAACTGCTGCTGTAACACCGAAATTTTCTTTTGTGGGAGTAATAAAGTTCATCCAATCCAATCCAGTCCAGTCCAGTCATGTCCCATCCCGTCCCGTCCCATCCATAGAATTTTTACACATTAAATTATCCTAAATGACTGAATGAATGGCTTTATTGCAGTTGCACAAGGTACAATGAAATTGAAAGGCTATCCTTGTTGGTGCAAGAAAGAAAAACGTCAGCAATGATACAAATACAGAAAAAACAAGTTGAATACAATATAAAATAATCAAAATATAAACAGAATAAACAAAAAACAGAGTATAAATAAAAAATAGAACAGAAAATTGCTGGGCGACTAACGATCGGATTCACTAAGCTGAAATTAGCACTAATGAACAAAAACACACATAGAAATGCACATAGAAAGCATAGAAGAGGAGAATGCAGAGCCGCGGCATCCAGTCCAAGGCATACCTTACCTCACGTCTGGTATGCTCAAGGCCCAGCATAACCTTTTTCTGGATAATGAATCAGTGGATGATATTATTCTTGGAAATGTACATTTCTTTCATTTATTGCTTTAATAATAAAGGCTAAACTACTGTAATTTGATCGGCATTATTTGTTTTACATAGTGTAAAACCTTCAGTGTATTGAACAGAAAGTGAAAACCAGATGTTAATGAAGGAACTGTTTTTAGAATGGAAAGCGAAAGAGTTCATTTAAGTTAAGGAATAATTTTTAAAATACAGACTTACAGGGACGGACTAAAACTGACTCATGCTATATGTGATAGCCTAGTCTATTGTTTTTAGTGTGATCCATATACATTGAGTATGCCATTATGAAATTAATCACTATTAGCTGAAGTGGCCTTATGTATTTTAAAATGGAAGGATTTATTGGAACTTATTTATTTATTGGAACGTCATAACTTACTGTAAATCAACCACCTGATGCGGCACCATGACCTCTCACAGACGGGCTTTTAAAATTTTAAACAAAGCTTTTCTTGGTTCTTATCTCTAGGACAATTTTGCGTGATGCATGACGCATGTGATCATGATGCATTACATGATGTTAGTGCAGAGAGAAAAAAAAAGTCCCAAGAAATCTGGGAAAGGATAAACAGTGAAGGTGGGAAAGAATCCACTCAGTGGCTGTAATCTTTCCCAACATGGAAATGGTAAGCAACACATCTAAACCAAAAAGCTACATGCCTCTTTGTGGTCATTACGATTTTCAGACAATCTGCTCATTTGTGATGGATTTGCTAAGGAATGCAAATATATATATACAGCACATAAGTGGTGTCTTCCATCTTTTAATTTCCCTTATTGTTGAGATATGCACACATTATTATACTTAACCCTTGTGTATTTTACTTCTTCCGTTTTAAATTCTAGATTCTATAGAATTTATCCTCATTTGAAATGGACTGGGGTCACTTAAAACAAAACAAAATGTAACAAAAATAACAGGGGTTAATGCATTTAATGTCCATCTCTGTTTTCCAGCAGTTGAAAAGATCTACTGATTATCACTACATTTATTCTCCTTGACCCATTGCCAAATCGGCCACTAATCTGTCCTGCTTTTGTCCATATAATGGAAAACATCCCACTTTGAAGCTCTGCTTCTGTGTGCCACCACCAGCTCAAATCACCTATAGGATAAACTGCCATTACATAGCCAGCAGAACTCTTCTACTTGATTTATAACCTTGTGTTCACGTTCACTACTTTTCTCTTATCTCAGGAGCCCCAAGGAAGGAATGCTAGGCTGGGGGAGAGGCATAACTCAAACGAGAGATAAAAAATGTTTCACAATGCATTTTTCGGCTTGAAAACCTAAACAATGAAAGGAATGCAGAATGATTTTGATGAAGATTCATATTATTGCAGGTTCTTTTTAAAGCTCCAGGTGATATTGTACAGTGCCATTTAAAACAAAGCACTATGTGCAATAAGAATAGTTATTGCTGACAGTTATACAATTTTCTATGTTTGTGCAATAGCCTGAATTTCCAGAGTGAGCTTCCTGAAGGTCTAGGTCCAGATGATACATTCTGAATCACGAGATAACAGGAAATGTGGCCCTTGGCAGAACTACAGCAAAGACATGAGACAGTTTTGGTGCCACTTTGGTGCTAAAGTGATGGCTAACAGCAAGCAGACCACCCTTTAAAATGAACAGAGAAGCAATAAAAAAGAAAAATCTACATATTGCAATGCTACGTGACAATCATCAGATCATCAAGATGAGGAGTTAAATAAAACGCAATATAATTAAAAATATATCCAATTCAACTAGTCTAACAAACATCTAATTGTGACAAAAGAGAAAGGCTAAGAAACAGACTGTGAAAAGAAAATACTTCAAAATGTATCTTCTTGAATTGCTTTTGCAAGCTTGAACCTAAGAAAGCAAATACTAGGGGCTTGTAAAGCTGACCCTTAAATACAAAATCTATGCATGTTGGGGGAATCAAGTTACTTAAGCGTGCGCACCTGATTAACATTAAAGTAGCTTCTAACTGACACATGCAAACATTATTGAGCTGAATTATTGGTGCAATTCTGTGTGATTAATCCTCAAATTCACAGCAAAGTCACTATACTTATACTGAGTTTTAACAATATTTTAATAGCTTTAAAGTATGTCCTTTCAGATTTGCAGTCATATATTTGTTTTGCGAACGATTTTTGGTTAAATGTAACTAATATTAACTCAACTGTTTGGGTTTAATCAGTCTATGCATCTGTATTGGCCTAAAATGGTCATGCCGCAGTTCTTTGACACATTCCTTAAATAGACAGGAATTCTTTGAATTTTTGGATGGCAGGACCAGAAGAAAGGGGGAGTGACCAGCCCCATCTGATAATAGGAGCTTTTTAAAATGATAATGAAGGATTTTAGACTAGTCATAATATGTTAAGGGGGAGAACCAGGAACAAGAAAGGAATTCCTTGTTGTCTGAAGCCATATTTTCCTTGTGGAATAAAATCACTTTGTAAGTATTTATAATTGTTTAAAAATGATTAAAACTGGGATACAGTAAATCAGTCTCTCTGCCCATCTCCCATACCACTTATTCAGTTCATGTTTGCACTGGTAACTATTTCCCTGTAAGGGAAAATCATTGTTGGTGAGTAAGTCCTGAAGAAGCACATGGCTACTTATTCTCCTTCTTCTCGCACTCTTTTCAGGTTTCAGACAGCAAAGGTGACTCTGTAAAATGAGTTCATTAGACCGTTTAGTGGAAATAGCAAAAAAGATCACAGAGTCAAGGAGCCCCCCCATGTTTGCCTCTTTAAAAAACATCTGTATTAATAGTCAGACAAAGTGGGACCTATAAACAGCCAACGATGTAACACAAGAGAGACCTCACTTAGGTTTCCCCATTTAAAACACAACTGTATTATTGATTTGCCCGAGTAGGACCTAGATGCAGCCAATGCAGTAGCTCAAAAAGGGCCCACTTGGGTTTTCCTATCTAAAACACACATCAATTCATGGTTTGCCCAAATGGGACCCAGATACAGTTGCCCAATGGGCACCAATGACAGCCCATTCATTTGCCTGTATTAAGCCCTAGCCAGTGTGAACTCAGGAAACCCATGTAAATTTCATGTGGAGCCTCTATGGACATGCTGACTGGGACAATACTCTCCTAAAGTATTTTGACAGATGAAAGATTATAATATAAAGCAAAAACCAGCAAAGAGAATTTATTTATTTTAAAGCTGAATGAAACTAAGGAACAAACAGCCCAGCACAATAACAGAGCAAAATCCCAAATTTAATCATAAAAGTAATGAATAGCTGGTGTAATATTATCATGTTATACCTACGTGAAAAAAAAACAGAGGCATGATAAAACAAAGCATCAAGATAAGATATGGGGAATTCCGATTAGCCATCAATGAACGATGCTGATGCTGGTTGAATCTTGCTGCTGTATTTGCTATATAGTATCAGAATCTCAAGTGTCTGTGACAGTTTATCAGTTTACGTACAGAAAGTTTATCCATTATTTAATGACAATGAGGGCTTTCACTTCACAGGCAAATGGCCCCTGTGTTTATAGCAGATTAGAGAATACCCTGGCTCATGGGGGGGATCAGATTAGTGGAGACAGTAGGGAGTATTGCGTAGGAGCCACAGACACTGGGATGACTGTCTCTGTGATTCAGGCCAAGGGGTTGAGGTCACAAACAGATCTAGGTCACAGAGTGAAGGGGCTGCTTGAACTTGGTTGCTTTAAGCGTTTACTGCCAGTTGGCAAGTATGAGATCCACATGCCTAGATTCCGTGTTGTTTCCTCTCTAATATTAAGTGGTCCTGAGGCTTTGCTTACATAAACAACGTGGTTAAAACACCATTCTTCCATCTGAGGTATACTGCAAAACTTAGAACAATGCTCTCACTTCAGGATGCAGAAAAGTTAGTGCATGCCTTTATACCCCCTAGACTGGACTATTGCAACCTCCTACTGGTTGGCTGCCCCTCTGCAACATTAAATAAACTCCAGTTGGTGCAGAATGCTGCAGCAAGAGTCCTAACAAGGACTAGGAAATATACATAACATTCCTGCACTGGCCTCATTCCACTGGCTTCCGGTTACGTCTCATATTGACTACAAGGTGCTAATGCTAACCTAGAAGGCAATGAATGGTCTAGTACCAGAGTATATCAGCAGCATACTGGTTCCATCTAACCACCCCCCCCCTTTGCTTCACTTTCAAGGGATGGGCTACCTGGCCATGCCTAGAGTACCACACTGCAAAATATCTCATATAATTCCAACTATTTATCACATAGTTTTATTAGTGCACTGTTCAATTCTCTGTCATGGAGCTCCTGATGGTGGGCAGTTCCCTGCCTGCCCACCCAGCCTGACTACACATTTGCCATCCTCACCTGCTTGCTGCTGGACCACCCCACACCTCCATCCCGCCGATGGAAGCAGCTTCTTCACCTGCCTGTCCTAACATCAGCTGGATGTTCTGCATTTATACCGGCGCTATACACGATTTCACCTTATAAACTGGGACTTTGCTATTTTGAACTTCAGGAGGTTGGGCTCCCCCATTGAGACTGGTTCCTCCCAAGGTTTCTTCCTACCAGGGAATTTTTCTTTGCCACTGTCACCTCTGGCTTGCTCTCTGGGGGCATTAGGCAGGGACAATGTAAGGTGCTTTGAGACAATGTCATATTGTAAAAATGCACTATATAAATGAATTCAAATGAATTAAAATTGAATTGTTTCATAAAGCAGGGTTTCTTGCTTATCCAGATAACTTGTTGGATTTAAGTTACTCCAGTCTAAATGGACTTTATCTTTGTTCATGTACATTTAGCCCAGACTACCTTAAATAAATGAATGAATGAATGAATAAATGTAAAATTTATATAACGCTTTTCAAGACACCCAAAGTGCTTTGCAGAACCAATGAGGAGCCACTTCAACCACCACCACTGTGCAGCCCCCACCTGGATGATGTGACGGCAGCCATTCTGCACCAGTACTCTCACCTCACAGTAGCTAAGGTGGTGAAGGGGCAGGAGAGAATTCATCAGTTAGATACAGGAGATAATTAGCAGGCCAGATTTGACAGAGCCACAGTGGGCAATTTTAGCCAGGACACTGGAGTACCACCCCTACTCTTTTGAAAAATGCCCAGGGATCCTTTATGACCCCATCTGAAGGACGGCATCATTTTTACAGTAGAGTGTACCCGTCACTGCACTGGGGCATTGGGATCCACACAGACCACAGGATGGGGACACCTGTTGGCCACACCAACACCTCTTCTACCAGCAACCCAGCTTTCCTAGTTGGTCTCCCATCCAAGTACTGGCCAGACCCAAACCCAAATGTTTACTAAACACAATTGTTCCAAGAATAATTTTCCTAAAGTCTTAAGTGCCTTGCTAAAATGAGATACATGTCTTGGAAAATTCATAAGGTGACCATCCTTGTTCTGTTTTTAATAACCACTTATCTAGTCAGTTTTGGTGATCCAGGCCCCTATCCCAGGAAGGATGCGACATAAATCAGTGTACCAAAAGTTCTAGACAGATTAGATAGTTAGGCCAAGGTGAACGCCAGTAGAAAGATCACAATCCACACATACCCATTAGTTACCCATTAGTTTCCCTCTATACACTGTATCTCTCTGCAAGCACTCTTTACATGCACCGCAAGTAAACACGTCTGGAGTATGTCGCGTGTGTTCTGTGAGATATCTCTGCTACTGTCTCAGAGAGGAACATATTGAAATACATTCTTTGTGCTTACGAAATACTTGGCAGAATGACTAATTCTGAAAAAAATCTGGGTACTCTTCAGAAAGTAGGTCACACTATAATTAATGTACCAGGCGAGGCAATGCTGCTTGTTTTCCCTCTATGTTTAACGATGAGTGTGTTTGGTTTATGACCTGAGTCATTAAATTGTGGGTATTTCTGCTGTGTGACAGCTGAGTATATATCATCCATGTTTCGGGATAAAAGCATAAAAAATTTAAGAAAAAGTGTGTAAATTATTATTTTTTTAATTTTAAATGCAGTTTTTGGCGTGCATCGTATATGCGCTATATGGTTGTAAGCAAAGCTGCCGGGGCTATGGATTGAGTTGGCTATGTACGCAGAAAATTCTAACGGGCTAATGGATTTCTACTCTAAATGACTTTTAACCTTCTTCAAATTATAAATTATTCCAGGGTGAACGAACTTCCTGAAATCCATAAACAACCGGGAATGAAAGTGTTATAGACCATAGGCACTAGAACAGATACTGAAGAAAAAGAGACAGATGTACGTAAACATAGTTTACCTCTGAATTTACCTCTGAAGTACATGGGTGGAACAAAAAGTTAGTATGCTTATTTACACCTCCCAGTGTCTCCTCCCCTCATTGACTCTTACAAAGTACCAAAGTTATCAATGACATCTGGCATTCCAAAATCACTTATAAGACTTTGGCCTACACATTATCAAATAGTTTTCTGAAATCTTAGATTAAAAAGGAAAAAAAATTCCAAAAAAATATTATACACAATACTATATTATTTTTGTGAATTCCTTCAAAAAATTAAGTCTCTTTACTATACCTTAACAGCCACCAGTAAGGATCTTTGACCCAAAACAGCACAATTATTATTCTGTATTATTTCTTTCTTTTTTGGTGTGATGGGAAATATAAATGTTTCATGAAGCTGTGACTTACTAAGCCTAAATCTCTGCTCAAAGAATCTCAGTGAATGTCTTCAGGTAGGTCCTAAATGGCTACAACATCAGTCATGCTCGGCTAATCCGCTGAGCCTACTTCCACCCAGGGCTGCCATGGCGCCGGATCTGTTTTAAATCACCCGATGGCTGTGAATCAGTGCTGAGTCGGCCCCCAGTCTGCCGTGCGGGAGTCCAGCCCTTCCTTAAATTCGCATTCTTGGCCCAGCTGTGGCCTCATCGATGGCGCTGAGAGACGAGCAGTGGGTGAGGACAGGACGGTGAGTCAGAGCATATCCTCTGTTTTTCCCAGCCGCCAGGGGGACAGGTGCTTATGAGATGGCCATAATGGGCCATAAATCTGAGCAGCTGGGGGGTGGTGGAGCCTTTCCTTTTCTTACTTAGTGGTTTGAAAAATGAAGGGGTAGCAGTCTGGAAATTCACAGTAGGGGACCAATAAACAAAGTTCTCCTTTCTATGGACCAAATAAAACAGCGACATGCCCGAGTCACTAGTCACTGCTACTGATTAAATTAGTTTTATTGCAGTACAATAGTAATCTATGAGGGGACAGATGTTTGGATAAAACACCATTGAGGCCTGCTAAAATGCTAAAACATTTCAGTGATATGTGGGCCAATGCAGGATCTGAAAATTTCCTCAAGGTTTGTTTCGGCACATCTCTTAGGTTGCATGTTACTGCAGATAAGCACAGTAATTCCCATGTAAACGCCTGACATACAATGAAAGGTAGTGGAGATATAGCTGAAATTCTTTAGTGGTGACACCATGCTTTATAAAGGGGCCTTATCAACAATAAAGTACTTCACCTTTCACTAGGCACTGATTAGTGGGTAAAAGGTATTTCAGGTAACTACTGATTCTGTAATAAGCATTAATGGTAATATTAATAACAGTATAATGACGGAATGATCTTTTAGGGTCTGCAGTATGATTTATAAGATTTAAAAAAAAATGAAAAATACTTCACAAATTTTGCTGCCTTTGTGGACCAGCTAGATGAAATTATAATTTGAAGTCCTATTGCAGCTCACTCCATTTTACAGAAACATAAACATTAACTTTGCATGTTTCTATTGAAGAAAGCATAATCCAACAGAAAATTTACTGACACAATATATATTCTTCACTTTTATTGATTGCTTTACCTCCCCATGTCTTGCACGTTTTACTTAGTATGCTTTGATAAGTATTAGTACATTTTTTTGACTTCTTTGATAACCCATACCACACATCGGGATTGCTAATAATGCTGGTCAACTAATTTTTACTTTCTTTCTGTCACATGACTCAGAATAGGTGAATCTTATAGCATCCATATTATGCAGGGATTTTGAGTGACATACAATAACTTTTTGCCACCTATATTTACAGTACATGTGCAAAGTAGAAGTGACTCATATAAAAGGTAGAAGTACATGATTTTCTGCTGTACTTGACCTCAGGAACATCCCGCTCAAGGGTCCAACAACTGATCACCAACTGGCAGAGAGAGCAGGACCCTGTGTCAACATGTCCAAACATGTTACAGCCTATTAATGCTGGTGAAACAGACTTACGGTGCAATAGGCCCTTCTGTAAAGTCTTAAAAATGTTCACAAATAGAAATAAAATAATTTTTCTTAAATTAAACTTTAATATACTTGTACATTCTTAATAAGGAATTACAACCTAATTATAACCTACTAATAGACCTAATAAAACCTAATTAGAACTTAAAAATGATGTCACTCAAAAATGATGGGTGATAGAAAACTTCTAAGTTGTTCTATTGACCAGTGCAATCAAATGCGTTACAACGTTTCACAGTATGATACTTGCCAACTCTAAACACAATTTCGTAAAGAATACAATATCCAAAGAATAAGGAATATATACTTTTCTAATGCTTTTTTCCCACCAGTTAGATTCCGCTCCTGATTTAACTGTCCAGTTCTGTAATAACTTCCAGACGCTGAATGACGCGTCTTTGTCTAACAGTTATCCCAGGGCTGACAGACTGATGGAATGTTTGGGGCCTGCCTGGTTCATCTCCACCGTGGACCTCACCAAGGGCTACTGGCAAGTACCACTGACCTCAAAGGCCTGACAGAAGACTATGTTCAGTACCCCTAATGGGCTGCGTGAGCAAAGTACTGAGGTCATGCCTGAGATACGTGGCAGCATGATGTGATGGTGCATTCGGTGTGCTGGGTAGAGTACCACTGATAACTTAAAAGGGTGCTGGATGACCTAAGAGCAGTCAGGCTTACCACTAACACCCTTCCTTTAGAAGACTCGAAGACGAACTAGGGGGTCTTGACCTGATCTGTAACCCCAATCTTTGTATGTCCCATTAGTCTGACCACACCTGCATCTACCCCAGAACTTTCCCAAATCCCAACCGCACCCCCACATTTGCGTGGGACCCCACAACATTCAGTTGTATCACCGCCTTCGATAATGAACACCAGCTTCTCTGGACTGATCCTTGTGAAGGATTCTTACATGGGTTTGTACTCAAACCCACCAAAAGAGATTATGATAAGCTTATTTCTGAAGTTCCACATAGACACTGCATCCTAGAATACCAAAAATGCATATTTTAAAATCAATACAACAATGTGTATCTGTAAAAACATCCAATTGTAGCTTATTATAACAGACAAGCTATTAATGTGCAGTATATATGCCCTCATTTTTGTAGTCGCTAACATGCTGTTTACCATTTTGCTTTATTATAGTCCATTACATTAGCAAACATTAAAATATTATGAAAAACTCTGCATTCAAATTCTATTGAAACGTCCTGAAAGTGAAAGTCTCATGTTCACTATAGCTGAAAAAGGTGCACATGCTATAGTTCCTGTAGGCTTATATCTCTCTAAATGTTTTGTTAGATCCTCGATGTGTGAATCCTTCAGCTCCATCAGATGCTCTAGTCTGCTCTCCTTCATCTGTAGAATCTTCCAACAGGCCATGTAAGAGACTCCATTAGTCTTAGAGTAATTGTAATCTTTATAAGAGAATTTAAGTGACAAAGCCATTCGAAATGTTATGAACCATTCTGGTTGTGTTTGTTATGCACTATATCTCATGGACTGTTCCTGGTTTATTTTTCATACATTTCAGTATTCACTATATTCATTAATGCACATATCATGCACATATACTTGGGATGATTAATGATTGACATAAAATGTCTTCAAGAATGATTCAACTTAGGTGTAAGTCATTGCTCTTGGTAAAACAAATGAGTAAGTAAGACTGGGATAGTCAGCAACATTGCAAACACATTGTTAAATGCTTGCCGTCTAATTTAAATACTTATGGTCAACTAGAGTGCCTGAAAAAGTTACCCTGCTTATGTTGGAAAAAGTAAGTAGTCACTGTCACTGATGGAAATCAAAATGCATATTCTCAGTAAACATGTCACAAACACCAACACAATTGTTGCGTCCCTGTGCTGATTACGTAACGATTGCTGAACACAAGGTGCTGTCAGGGAGCTTGAGGAAAAACTGCTGATGTTCAGCTTTATAACCATAAAAATCTAGTTTCAACACATACCCAGCTATATAAACCCAATGATCCTAGCCCTGATACTTATAAATGTTCTATTGATGGAATGACACAATTTCCGATAAAGTTCTTTCTATGAAAAACATCAGATTTAACACTATCAAAACGTCCTGTTGCTTAATGCTGCTGCCTTACTTAATCACGTTAGGGTACAGTTAGGATGCAAACAAATTGCAAAACCAGTAATGAAGAACCTTCTGAAGAAATTTCATCAACATCGCTTATCAAACATTTCCTGTGTTCACGGAACAGAACTCAACCCAAAATCGCTCTCACGGACTGAAACAACAGTGTGTTTGCACAAAACATTCAAATGCATTCATGCACACCATTCCAACTCACCTCCACAGTCTCCCTCAGAGCTGACTGAGCCTGGTCCTTCTCATCTTTGAGCTGGTGGAAGGCTGGGTCAGTATGGCGATTCTTCACTGTGACTGCCTCGGGTCTACTACATTGAAAATGAACCCAGTCTGTGGAACGCCTTGTATGCCTGACTGAGGGGTGAATGTCTGCCACATCACACAGATTTCATTCTTTTCCAAAAACATAAAAATCAAACTTTTTAATGTAACTGTTGTTTAAAGAAACCAAAGAAGCCACAAGAGGTTGGTGGAAAAAGTACGTCCAAAAGATGTTGAGAGATAAGCTGTTCATTTATCATACTTTTCATGATCATCTGATTTCTAATATTAAGTACTGTACTCACACTTAAAACTAACATTATCTTCACCCACCATGTTTAACTTCATACCTGACTGAAGCGATGCACACTATGGTTTCGAACATCCTATTATGTCTTGTGTACTGGGGGCATCCAAAGAGGAAAAATGAACACATTGACACAATTGCTTTCTACTAAGTGCACAAAATTAAAAAAACATCAATGAAATTACTCAATAATTGTGTCTATTACTCATGTGAAAATACACTACCAGTTAAAATTATAGTTGTTTTGCAGAAATGGGTATGGAAAAATTGCAACTATTGTATCAATTGCTGTTGTCACAGATGATGGTTCAGCATTGATATAAGCTTCTGTAGGCTACTCAAAAACAGACCAATATGTACTTAAAGAAAAATTCCAGCATGTTACAATTTAATGACAGCTTCATTACATATATTATTAAAAGCAATGTATAAGAATTAATCAAGCATTATAGCATCATTATATATATAAATGATGACAGAATATATGACTCATGTACTGCCCTCCCAGTCATGGTTTTTCCCAGCAGTCAAGAACAGGTTCAAAAAGTCCTATATTACTCAGGGCAATTTTCTTTATAGATCCTTCAGGCACATAAAAATACAGCTTGGAAAAAACCTTTCTGTGAGAACAAAAAGATAAAAGCTCAGTTTTAAGGTCCTATTGTGCATTAGTGCTTCACTTCTTAAAGCCCCCTTCACAATTTTTTTAAGGCTACTTACTTATTTGTCATGTGTATTTCTGCACGCAAATGCAAAGGCATTTGAAGTTTGATTTTAGATTATCCCATAGAATATCAATGACATGTTAATGGTAAAATTTAAGGTATGAACCTAGATCCAAACTATTATACTAGTTCTTATTCAAACAATCATACAGTCCAATACACCAAGAGCACATTTTTTTTCGCAGATAGCTTTTAAAACAAAAACTTTGAACTCAACCTTCAAAACCATAAATCACTAGTGCAAATCCTGCCCCTTTTGCATATTTTGGTGTGGTATTGCCTCACACCTCTTAAGTTGGGGGTTTCAACCCCACCTCTGCTGTGTATGCAACATGCATACTCTCCTTGCATCATGTGGATGTTCTTCCTTTTTCTTTGGGACATTTCTAACATGTTTCGAGTATTGGTGTGTGTAACCTAATGAAACATAGTTGTGCTTATCTTGTTCAGTGTTGCCCAATTAGTCATCATCTGCTGGGCAGAACTGGTGGCTGTGTAATTGTGCATCTCAACAAGCTTTGGAAGAAAACACTTCATGGCTCCAGCAGCCATCACTATATAAGGTACATTAAAGGAACATGCGTCACCTACCATAATGGCGTCTAACTATTTCGACAGAATGGGCCAATGGGACTGCTAATGGAGACTAAATGACAGGGTATATAATTCATTGTCCTGTTTCTGCTGGCTGTAACAGTAAGTAAAAATAAGTAAGTAAATAAAAGAAGAAGCTGGCCGACAGTTGATACGTCAGCTGGCTGTGCTCAGGCAAGTTTCTTGCCTTGTAAATCACTTTTGAGGCGTGTATCCATAAAAATTCCTGTAGAATTATTCATATTTTTATTTCGTTTGTTTGAAAGCCAGCTAAATATGGTGGTAACTGGGAAAAAAAATCTACATATTCATTTATGCATTATAAGTTTCCTTTTACCTCAATACAGAAATCTCTTGATATATTCAATTTTTGTCTGGAAAGTAGTACTGGTGACAATTTACTTGAAATTGTCATTTATAATGCATTATAATGGTCGGTATAAGAATTAATAAAGCATTGCAGCTCTTCTATTGACAGACATAAGGCATTATAGTGTTCATTATATTTCATAAGTTCCATTGAATGCACTATAGATACCTTCATAATGCATTATAATGGACGGTATAATAATTAAGGATACTTTGT
Organism: Mormyrus iriodes; assembly: GCA_011763525.2. Classification (NCBI taxonomy): domain Eukaryota; kingdom Metazoa; phylum Chordata; class Actinopteri; order Osteoglossiformes; family Mormyridae; genus Mormyrus; species Mormyrus iriodes. The sequence continues at coordinate 7,336,884 of JAAGVU020000041.1, read as the reverse complement.
ACTGCATTATGAAAGTATCTATAATGTATTATAAATAAGAGCTTTTTGAAGCATTCATAACGCAAAATAAACATGACTTTAATGTGTTATGCCTTTTTATAAATATTTATAGCCATGTTTATAATGCTTTATGAATGCATTCTTATGTGTTATGAATGTGTTCATAGATTCCCACCAACATGGCATTCATAGAAAGTGTTACCTAGGTATTTCTTCAATCCAAGCTCTTGTAATATATTTTCATTTAATTCAGTGTCCAATGTTAATAATATAGCGTTTCTTTGCCAAGCGATACAATTAATGCAGTTAGCCAACGTGCTGTGACTATATATGTTGATTATGGTTACTTAGTAACCCAGTATTAGTATACTACTACAATAGCCTGAGATAGACAAAGATAATTTTAAAACACAGATTTATTTTCATCCATTCTTTCCATCTACATAAGTTGACTTATCCAGTACCAGGAAGATACAAGCTTACAATTGAATTTATTTATTTTCCTTAACAATGGACGCATTATAAAGACACACTTATATCTCTATAAGTCACATTTTAACTAAGGGCTTAAATCAGCATAAACTACAAAACAAAAGAGTTTTAAAATATACTGCATGCAATCATGACCCAAACAAATCAGCCTATGGCAGTTCTTATATTTAGAACACTCAATAAAAACAAAATAAATAAAATACAAAAGCAGCTCATTTAAACAAGCTTTGTGTTCAGCACTGCTGACCAGAAAATAACACGAACAATTTGGTAAACAATTTACCAAATTAGACATTAAATAACATCAATGTCAATCAGCATAATGTTTATACAAATGCTTTCATAGTTTTTAAAACAGGTGAATGGTTCAATGTTTATTTGATGTTTTCAATATGAACTTGCAGTTTGAAACGATATTAAGAAGACATCAAAAACGGAATACTTAAATCTTAAGAATGGATAAAACCCGCATTCCATTTTATTCCTCAGTAGTCAACCTTGTATTTATAAAGTGCAGCACAAAAAATGCTGATATCACTCCTTTATATAAGGTCCATCAAAATACAGAATATAAACAATGACAATAACATCAGTCAGCTTAAGGTAAAACTGCTGATCCTAATCCTGAAATGAAATAAAAAAAAATAAAAAATGTTCCTTGAAGGCATCAATGTGAGAACACTGTTCCTACATCATCACGAAATCCAGTTTCTCACAGAAACTTGTTCTTGGTCAAAAGGTCTCTCCTGATTTCTGAATGAGTCACAACCAAGACTTTTTTTTGGTCATTTTGGCTTGGCAGGGGGAGTTGGTGCAACCTTTTGTCCCGCAGGCAAAGCCTGTTGAACATACTTTTCATTATACTCAGTTTTATCCAGAAACATATATAATATAGACATTTAGGTAACACTTTACCTGAGGGGCCACAAGTAACTTAGTAACTCAGTTACTATTCAAGTAAAAATCATAACTGCATGAAATACATAAACCGTCATGATTGATTAATGATGAATTAATATGGGATCAGTACATAACTAGCACTTAATTTCTGGTTAATTAATACATTAAATAAGAGTATACTGCTACATTATTTGTGTCCCCTCAAGTAAAGTGTTACCCATTTAAACCATTTATAATATGTTGCATGCCTAATTTGAGATTAAGCTATCAAATTAGCACTTACTTGATGGCGTTTCTGAGGAGTTTTGGATCCTGCTGGTTTTACTGGGGGTACTGGTGGCTTACTGACCTGTAAATATGCAATTGCAATTGTTACTTGTCATTTTACAAACGTATGGAAACAAATTGTCTGTGATTGCGTGGTTTAAGAATTAAAGTGACTCACGGGTTTTACATTTAGTGGTGGTAAAGGTCTTGCTGGGGGTGGCGGCTTAACCTGTGGCTAAGATGAAGAGATTTGTCTTTATGACATGTACATCTTTCAACAAAATATCTGTTTATTTTATAATCTTCATAGTCTTATTTTCTTAATATCATCAGTATGGAATAGTTAGGAATAAAAATCCAATACTGCTACACTTTAAATATAGTAATATAAACTAAATGTGTTTATGTATTTACCTGTGGATATGCTGCAGAAGTTAGAGGTGGGATATTATGGTTTATTGGCAGAAAAATTAAACTGGAGTAAATAATTTGCTAAAACATTAACACTACTCTAGAGTAAACACCCCACAACCCTCTGTGTGATATGTAGTTGGAAGGTCAATAGGTATAGAGTAATTATTACTACAATGTCTACTTTACTTATGATGGTAGTAAATTCAGAGCTGGGACCATATATCAATTTATCGATAATTATCAATACATATGGGAATTTAAAAAGTTCGATAAATCGTTTTCGATAAGTAAGAGCCCATTATATACAGCAGCCTCTGTCCTGGTATTACTGAATAGACAACCCTGCATTGTCAGTGAGGGTGAGTGTTATTGCACACTGACTACAAAATTCCTGCTTATGTATGAAAGTATTTTGACAATTCTGGGCACCAGAAAGAAAGCAACTTCCCTTTTCAGGCAACACAACAAGCATACAGGATCATATGAAAACTCCTTCTGCTCTTGAGAGCAATGCTAGAACCGTCAGCGTCATTGACAACAATAGCTGCCATCTCATTCTGGGAAAATGGTTCACCCACACTGAGCTAAAGACATCACAGACAAGACTGTTACTGTTGTCGTGCATGGTTTGCCTATTAACAAAGTTGAGAGATAATAAAAAATGTTCCCCAGGCTATCAGCTGCCACCTGTGTTGAAGGTGCTGAAATTACTGAGTGAAAGACGTGACAAGAAAACAAGATACTGAATAGAAATTCATATAATATGCTTCTGTATTCATTACCACTGTTGTATGGTCAAGTCTAGGCCAAGAAGCATATCTCTTCCCTGCCACCACATAGGATTTCAAAACCAGCCTCTTGGCATAGAAAATTTTCATGGATTTATTGTTTAATCATTTTTTAGTTTTAGTTATCACCCCAGCCATAAATAAATTAGCTCTGCAGGCTGGTTTGGTGAGGTTTTTCCATTAATGAGTTTTTCATTAGTCGTAAAAGCAAATGTAAAACTAATACTAAGTACAGGTCCTATTAACGCAGGTAAGGTCATAAAAAATGTGAATCCAATAAAGACTGTGATATACTATCACCCAAATGTTATGTGGCTGTAAGAGTCTAGGTACATAAAAACCGTACTGTTTCTTAACATTCCACAGCCATAAATTATGCCAGAGTTGCAGTAAAACAAACCATTTTACCTTGAGGGGTGAGTGGCTAGAGGCAACAGTAACAACCAGTGGGGTGCAAGCTTGAGTGACTGAGGATTCCACAAAAATTGGCTGACTGATTTGGTGAATCCTGTCCCTGGAACTGCCATTCACAGTGCCTTCGTGGAATAGTGGATTTGTCAGGCTTGAGGCACTGTGCACTTTTCTGCGAAACATTTATGAGGAAAAAAGGGAATTCAATGAACAATTCTGAACTGTTTTAATTTAAGATATAAAAAACAATATAAGCAAAAATCATTAAATACGATAATTTTATGGGAAATCTCTGATCTACCCAATCAAGTAACTTACCTATAAAAGAGACATTATGAAAAATGACTCACTTTTTAGTGGGGTATTCCTCTTTCTTTGTCTTTTTGTACCACATAAATCCTCCAATAACAAGCATAAGAAGCATCAGTATTCCCACAGTTACGCACACTCCGATAACCATGCCGCTCCCTGTGAATTGACAACAGCAGAAAGGTCATGTATCCGCACTTGTAACCTGACTGTTTCTTTTAGTCTTTTACATTTCTTTTAATTGATCTATTAACAATGTATTTTATCACAGTAGAACAGTAGATAATAAGCATTTGTTTAAAAAATGCATTAAAGGCTATACTGTTGAATCCTTTCATTATATATGTGTGTGTGTATATATATATATATAAAACCAAAAGAGAGTAGATGCCTCGATTAATAGTAGAAAACACGAAGAGTCACTCATTGCAAAGGCTGACCTTTAGTGAACTCAGAAAACTTGACATCACAGTAGGGCGGAGCCCAGCCAGGGTCACAGTGACACTGTCCTTCATGATTACACACCTAACAGACAGACAATACAGTAAGCATAGCCTCACAAAAACAAACAAATCAGGTCAATATGAAAGAGAACTTCATTTAGTGCAATCAAACTCACCCCATGACCACTGCATTTTGCTGAACAGTTCTTGTTTCCATACACTTTAATGTCTTGACACGCATTATTATAGCATACCTATAGACAGATTACAGACATAAAAAGAGATTATTTTACTGTACATCACATGAAACTAAACCTACCCTGCATGGTCAATAGCATCATACAATAAGTGTTAACAAAAAAATACCTTCATACCTTGTTATCTCCACATTTTGTACCTGTGGGCACCATACCAATATCACTTGATTCAGTCTCCGGTAAAGCGACATGACAATGTACCCCATCCAAATTCAGGTTTAACTTTTTCTGAGTTATAGGATCATTTCTGCTAATGCAAAAGATTGTGCCGCACTTCACGTCCCTGGAAAAACAATCTGGTCAGTGTAAGTACCCACATTGAACCAGCTCTTTAAAGTTCACTGTTCTGAATAGGAAAACATTAGATACTCCAGATTACAAAACGCATCTGTAATCAAAAAGCATTTAAACTGGCTAGACAAAGACAAACTCACACTGTAAGATATATTAATCTGTGTTACATTTATGCACGTGTGCACTTACTCTTTTGCACAGCCAAAGTAGCGATCTTTAGTGTTTTTGCAGTGTGCATAATATGAACCAGCTGTATTTTCATCAAAGCATAGATCGCTGCCAACTTGTGCATCTGAAGGATTACAATAATGTTATTAAAACGATGTCATTTAAACAAATATCTTTATAAAACTCAATTTACAAGTCTAGCAAATATTCAAAAATTTTAGATATATACTTTATGCATATACAACCATCTGTTTTCCCTAACTCCATGTCCTATTTAGGGTCACATGGGTCCAGAACCTAACCTATTATTGGGCGCACACACACACACCATTCACATCTATGGGCAATTGGGTAACTCCAGTTAACCTCAGCATGTTTTAGGATTGTGGGGGTAAAGTGGAGTACCTGGAGAAAACCCCACAATGACACAAGGAGAACATGCAAACTCCACACACATGGAGCCATGATGGAGACTCAAACCCAAGTCCCAGAGGTGTGAGGCAACAGTGCAAACCATTGCACCTCCATACCTCCCTGCACCACCATACTTACCTATATACAGTATGAGTGAAAAGTCTGGACACACCTACCCTTAGAAAGGATTTTTGGAATATTCTCTACATTTCAGAGTAATTATAAAGCCATAAAAACTTTAAAATCACTCATTTTGTAAGTGGTTTGGGATGTCCAAACTTTTGACTGGTACTGTACATTCGAATTTTAACAATTGTTAACATGCTAACATGTATCGTCAAACATGAACGCAATAATAGTCTTACTAAGTTTCTGCTTTGTTAGAAGTTACTGTGTAGCCCCTGCTTTAATGCTGCTTACACTTGCACCTAAGCGCCCATCAGCCTCCCTGTACTTATGCCTAGTTGACTCCTTGACAGCAAGCATGTTTTCAAAGTGCTATTTGCCTCACTTAAAAATCACTTTGGACAAAAATGTCTGCAAAATATTCAAATGTAAATTAAAACAGAATTAGTGTATGTCTTCATGTTAAGTATTATGGGTATGGGGGACTGTCTGAAATAAATTATTCACTGCAGTATTGACGGTAAATATATACATATTCATTTAGCAAATAGTTTTATCTAAAGCAACGTATAATAAAAAAGAAGGGTCACCCAGTCCCTGGAGCAACTGGACTTTAAAGACCTTGCTCAGAGGGTCAGTGGTGACATCCCTCTGCAGATCACCTGATTTGAACCGGCCATGCACATCCTGATTTTGCGTCAACGTGTCCCTGAGTCAACAAGGGATGGGCTTGCATTTCACTTCATTAAGCAATCACAGTCTTCATTGTATGACATCACCACATCAATTAAGACCAGTGTTTTCTGGTTAAGCGGCAAAGTGCACAGATTGATAAAGTGTCAACATTATTCTGTATGCCTTTTGATACGCAGGAACATGCTTAGCTGCAAAGGCTGTAAAGAGCCATGTGATGATGTGTCTGTTTCATGATAATAATGGCGATAACAACAACAACAAGGCTTGAACCGGCGACTTTCCAATCACAGGCACTGAGGCTTCGCCTGCTAAGCCAAACACTGCACCCAGCCTGATGGCTATAAACCTTGAGTTTAAAAATGAGGAAAAAAATGCACCAATGAGGCAATATTATACGACTATTATTGGTTAAAGAAGTGAAACGCAAGCCCCTCCCTTGTTGACTTAGGGACATGTCGAATTTGGCAAAAACAGGACACCTTCTGATGACAGATACTGCGACCTAACCTGCTGAGTCACAAACTGCCTCACAGCAAAGAAAAGCATGGCAAAAGAAAACAAGTCATATCTGCACGTACCTGAACCCCACAGTTTTTTGCAGTGCTGAAGAAGCGTTGGGCATTGACCATTGTAGCAGTACCCTTGGTTGTAGTTGCAGGGAAGCCCATTCATTTTAAACACATTCTTTGGGCATTCTGCAGATGTGCCTATGCAATATTCTTCCAAGTCACAGTCATTTGCAGATTTTCTGCACAGGCTTCCGGATTGCTTGAGCTTTTAAAAAGGAAGGAAGATATTGTGTTTCCTGTAGTTAAAGCCTTGCATGGTTTTTTTTAATTCACAACTAAATGCAATGCTCTAAATACATTTTGCTAAACCTGGGGAAAAAAAGAGGCAAAGAGGCTACCTGGCAATTCTCACAGCACCCTCCAGATGCACACTGAGATCCTTTAGTCAGTTGGCATGTGGTGGCGTTACAACAGGCATTATTGCAATCCTGCAACATCCATGGTGCAGAAATCAGCGATGGTGAAACGGGTTACGTCTTAAGCGGACGTTTCAGAACAGGCGGGCAGTCTCACCTCCGGGGTACCGCAGTCACATTCCTCTCCTGGCTCTACGTAACCATTGCCACAAACCACAGAGCCTGGGTTATTCAGCAGGCATGTAGGGTTATACAGCTCCAGAAACTGACTCAGCTGAGTTTTACTGCAGCTGCTGAATGTCTCTGGGAAGACGGATCTAAAAATAATAATGCGAGAAACGAATTAAATAAAACCTGCAATCATGGGCTTTAAAAAGTACAGATGCTCCTCAGATTATGATGGGGTTACATTGTGATGAACCTATTGTGAGCGGAATATATTGTAAGTCGAATATGAATATAAATAATTAAACGCTGTCATTGAATAAGTAAATTAATTACTACTGTAACTAACTTAATACCAGTAACTGACAAATAAATAAATAAAAGTTTTTTTGGTTAAACAGGAAAAAACACTACAATATATTGTTAAACACTGTATGAGATGTTCACTCATGTTCACAACAAAGACTGAAAGTGTGGCTGCGTGGATGCTACTATCACTCAGTGACCGTAAAACATATCACAAAGCATATCGCTAGCCAAGTGTTTTAAGTTTACTACTGAATGTTCATCACTGGCGCACCATCGTAAAATAAATGTCAAACCATCTTAAAGCGAGAAGCATCAGTATATATATACTTGTTGACTTTTATTGGTCATTCACTGTTGTTTAGGGAAACGGATGTCTTACCCAACACGATCTGCCATAATGCAGTTTTTATTGCCTGACGATGTGCTGCAGTAACAATGAGAAGTGTCATGGGACAAGCCCAAGTTGTGACCCATCTCATGTGCAACCGTCGAAGCTACGCCAATAGAATTTACATGATGATCCTTGAGGGGGGGGGAACATGCTCATCAGGCAACTCTTACCTACAATTATTTAAATTATATGTATATAATTTAAATATATATATATATATATATATATATATATATATGCATAAATGCAAAATCAACAACTTCTGAATTTATGAGTTTACTTTTGTG
>JAAGVU020000041.1:7315491-7328172 GCA_011763525.2 Mormyrus iriodes | reverse complement strand
TATTTTCAAATGCTGCTACGATATAAATAACTAAAAATAACGAAATACTTATTTCTCTTTAATGGTTTAAGCACATATATAATATATATTATAGCAATCAGTACTCACGTGACAAGTTGTGCATTGTCATGTTTCCTCTTATTGATAAGACTGTTTTGTCTCCATTGGAGAAAATTTGTTAAGGTTGTGTCTGGATTAGTGCTGACATAAATCTTGTCCATGTGAGACCAAACCTCCAGGCCTACCAATACCACACGGATGTTTACAGGGCGATACAGCTGAAATGACATACATAGGGTGGCAGTTAAAGAGCCTTATTATGCAATTCTTACACCATTCAAAACTGAATAGATTAAAACATATCCACAGACAGACGACAAATTATAAGTCTGGATGTTACCTTGTCAACATGATTTACAACTTCCAGCATTCTTGCTTTTACTTTTTCCATCTTCCCATCACATTTTCTATACTGAAACAAAAAACAACAGACATTTATAAAGAAAAAAAACACTTTGACAGAGTGTCACAGCATCCAAAATCCATCATCGGCACCAAGATTTTCAAAACAATTATCAAAAAAGTACAAACCTCTGCATTGTCAACCACCAAAAACATCTCGACAAATCGTTCTCCATTGAAAAGTGATTTGCTTTTCTAAAAAGAAAGAAAATATTTTTTAAATATGTCAAGCACATGTGTTGTACCGAAAGAAAATATTTCAAAAGGTGTTTTTCTTTCGACACTGGTTTAATTGTAGTCTACTAATATTGTAGATTCTTATAATTGGAGAAAGTTAAAAATGATGTAACAAGAAAAACAAACATTGCTTTCCATTAGCTTCCTGACTCTCATGCAAACAACAGGCTGCGTCAAGCATGTGTGTCAGTACTGGTCAACCCATTAGTTGATCTAGGTGGGTGCCTAGGGAGACGATACACCGGGTAACTTTGACCAACGTTGCTCGGGCATTTTCCCATTAATACTGGGCAACAAATTTCAATTTGGAAAACTTTGATAGGCAGGAAACTTTTCACAATTATCCAGATCCAGATGAGTTGCCCTCTGTCTCACCTGGTTGGTAATTGCCAAGCAGCACTGCACAAAAAGTTGCCCTGTGTATCATCACTTTTAGTCACTTTCAGCATCCAAACCTAGCAAGATTTACCGACTAGGGTGCCACATGGTCTTTGACCAGTACTGGTCTGTATATATCAAAGTCGTCAGTAACAGTACCCAAACACTGGGCTTAAACACCCCAGAGATTCTGGGTCCATGGTCATAGTAAGTATCATTGTAGTGGCCACACGAGGATCTCTTTCTTCTCAGATGCTCCTCTCTGTAAATGGCATGGTCGCCCTCTGTGAAGCTGGCCAAGGGTTCGATGAAGTACACCGTCTGCTCCGCCCTCACAAAGCCCCTACAGTGCGCAGACAGCAAACTTATGGTAGGAAGACACACTTTTAACTTCTGTATCACAGGGATACAGAGGTTGGATTCAGGGATATCAGCTAACTCATGTGAAAAATAAATGATGGGATGTGCTATTAGCTACACAGTACAAGACTGCACCTTGCTGAAGAAAACAAGGGAACTGAATCTATATTGATAACATGAAAGTAGAAATACAGAATTATTTATTAAATCCATCAATGACACACAATGTCATGCATTGTCATTTTTTTCTCATTGTTTATATAAAATGCAATGAAAAGATTATAACACTCTTAAATAAAAATCAAGCAAGCATTTGAACCCTTTCTTTCATACTATTAAGCTACCAAATGGTAAAGAAAACATTTAAAAATGTAAGCATTTTATTAAGCTACCAAATGTTGAGGAATGCCAGAAACACCACTGATTAACAGTTCAGAAGATCTCAGTACAACTGTATACAGAATGTATTATAATGCATTATGAAGGCATGAGTAATGCAAAATAATGGCTGCTTTAAGTAAAGTGTTACCCAATCTTCTTTAGTCCATTGAGTTATATTTCAATATTTCAAGAAAGAATATATTAATTATATCTGTACCAACAATGTCCCAATTTGTGGGCTTTTATAATGGACAACTGATTCCATCTGAAAATTGCATATAAAGCAAATATTTAATGGCCCCATACGTACTTCTAATTTTTAATCTCACTTGGGAGCACTACCACACAAGAATATATAATAGATGAACAAAATACACACCTCATTCCAGAGCACAAGCCCACACTAACTGAAGAATCTTCAATATCCTGAACACCCCCATGATAATAACAGTGGTCCTACAACAACATGCAGATGACCTCATTAGTGTAGCAGATTTCTTACATCAAGACTATAGAACTACGGGTTATTTATAAGAAGGTAAATTTAATACTGACATCAAGTTAATACAGATAAAAAGTAGAAACAGATATTTCTAGCTGAAGAATGGATGGATCATTTTTTGTATAATGACATAAGATTGTTACCTCATAGTTTGGTGATACAGTGACTTCAGTTCCATTATCCAAATAGTATATTTCTGTATAATCCTTTCCTAACAGAAATCTAAAAGTTTAAAATGGTTGATAATTATTTGATTGATTCAGGTTAAGGTTAGTGAAAAAAGAGCAGAATGACTGAACACCTTACCTTCAAATTGTAAGATAAAGGTACAATAAATATTTTTGTTGATAAAAAAATCAAAATGAACAAAACTAAACCTTTCTGTATCACAGATAGATAAATATTGTTTAAATAATCATTCTTTTCACAAGACACCGAAAAAAATATTTACTTCTAATATCTTACCTGTTTTTTTCAAGGTTGACTATATACTTTTTCCCCTCAATAGACAGTGCATACCGCAGCTTGTCTGGATATTCCTGCATAAAAAGCGGACATTTAGCTCCAAATTGTTGCGTCTTTTCAGTTCATCTCGTCTAGTTTAGCTCTACTTCTGAGGCAAAAAACCACGAACGGCAGTCCTACGTGGTTAAACCGGTATGTAAATTTATCTTCTTTCAGAGAAAATCAAAGAACGCACAAAACAAGACATAAATATAAGCAATACATTTTTTAAAAGATAAATGTTTAGATCAATCTGAGATGAAAAAAAAAAAAACATATCAGATAGATAATGTGGTCCATCACAGATCCTCTGGGGAGGACAGCACCGCAACAGGAAACGCCGCTACACTCATTTTCGCATCACAAAAACATTTTAGAACGGAAAAGGCTTTGGGCTTAGATTCTGCATTTTAACTGGTAAGTCGTAGTCAACGGTGGCTAAGTAATAATAATAATAATAATAATAATAAAATAATAATAATAATGATGATGATGATGATGATGATGATGATGAAAACAGGAAAAAAAGTCACAAAAATCCAAACTTCAGCGTTGCGGAATACTGAATAAGATGTTTATCCCCAACAAAGAATGGTAAAGTTAACCCAGCCTCCCAGTATGTAAATTAAACACGCACCTTTTCTGAGGACAAGCTGCGTTTGGCTCGAATGGCCAGTTTCTGCGGTCTGACGACAGCGTAGTTCTTCACATGAGAAAGCGCGCGTTCACTTGTAACGAATAAACCTGAAAATATTTTATGTCATTAACACAGAACACTACCGTGGATATGCCCATTCAGGTTTATATATCCCAAAGTAGGTACACGTTTAATTACATCAATGAATATTACATTCCCACACAAGAATACGGGACACGTCTTAGACATTACGTCCGAATTAGCTTACCTATAGATAAAATCGCTAAAAAGAGAGTAATATCCAAAGAGAAGGTGCGCATGGTCCCACTCGGCACACGCAGTCACCGCCGTCTCAGCAGCAGTACTGGAGCGCAGCGTGCTTGTAATTTTTCATGATTAACATAGGAACAGTGATCCGAGTGTCCAGGAAGTTACAGGCCGTGACTCATTTTATCAGGAAGCGGCCCTGGTTCCAACCCCCCCCAAGTCAGCTTTAACTATTAATTTCAAATACATCTCCCTTAAGTGCTGCGTCTGAATGGACCACACAAGGGCGCAAGAGAGAGTTTGACATTGGGTGTTGAGGGGGCAACTTAGTAATTTAAATGTTACAAAGGACCTTTTTATTTTTTTGGGGGGGGGGGGGGGGTTACAGATGAAGCCAAATTAAATAATTAAATATTGAGGGACACACTTCCCAGTCCCTCCCAGCTCCTACATAGCTGGGGTCACACCATGATTTTTGCTTACAGCGTGGAATGTGGCTAATGACTTTTTAATGGTAAATATTTAGTTACAAAACTCAAAGCTGAACCATAGAAGGACACCTGACAAGTCAATACTTTTGTATACTGTTAAAATATACAGTGTGAATGAACTGTTATTATTATTAAACAGTTTTACACTATAATATCTTTAATGGCAATTAATACCGCAATTACTCAAGCATCCAGGTCCACAATATCGATATTCTGGGCTGCTTATTTATGTCAAAGCAGAGCAATAAATTCTTATAGCACAATGTTTAATTTCTTAATCTGAAAGAAAAACATGTACGATCCTCGTCTCAACATTGATAAAAGTCTCTTTTAATCACAAGGCGTGCTTAATAGTTAAGCCTGAGTTCCGAACGTTAACTGAAGTACATGTTTTGGTAAGACACACAAATATTTTCGAAACACTCAATCTGTAGGCTTCATGGAGGTTGCACAATACTAAGCTAAGTAGCTGCCTTTTGGCTTCTTTCAATGGCCATTCGCTCTAAACGTTCTGTGTAGAATCCATTGAAGTCCAGCCTGTGAGATAGAGACATTCAATTAATGACCAGCAATGACCTTTTTTGTTTTTCACTTAAATGGAGGTTAAGCAGTGAATGTATACCTGTAGATTATGTTGATCATACTGTGCTCACAGTCATTAGTGCTGTATATGCTTAGTTTATCCAACAGATCCAGCAACAGGCTACTGAAGTTAGTGTCAAACTTGCTAATTGTTGCTTCCAAACCAGAGTCGGACTGTAGAGCATCGACGTGCTCTGCCAAGAACTGAAAGGGCGAATAAAAAAAATTAGGAGACCTCTTTGGGTGTACAGTCATTCAAGGAGAGGTTTCTAAATGAGGAGTCACCTTTGAGGTGAGTCTTTTCTTCTCTGCCTCTTCAGTGCGTTCATTCTTTGTGGGGGGGCCGTCCATCGTGCCGTGCTCAAGAGTGAGCTGTTTCATTTCACTGTCAACCCTCATGCTCTGAGTGAACCGCTGCATCAACAGAGTCAAAAGTCAGCACGAAACTCATTCACCCAGGAGACTACCGGCAGCAAAGACTTCCGTCCTCATTCTGGAAGTTGTAGTGCATTATGGGAAACGGCAAAATCTACACTGAGTGAAGCGAATGCAAAATGGGCACAGAACCTGAAGCTGTCCACGCACCTGCATGCAATTTGTGAACATGACGCACACAGACATTAGCTTTGAGAAGATCTTGAGGAGCTCGGGATTGGTCAACATGCAGTCTTTGAGGCAGTTATCCAGAAAGCTGGTATGATGGCACAGGACGTCATCGATATTAGATGCCTGCAGGAAAGAAGATACTGTGTTACATACATACTATTCTAATTGGGGATTGTGATACATACTATTCTAATTGGGGATCTCCTGTGGAAGAAATTCATATTGTGTAGCTTCTACTTCCAAAAGTATTTCAACATGAATCTTCCTGTTGATTATTCTGTATCACAGCTGCCTGTACAGACAATGTAGACGTGAATGAAGTAAAATGCAACCAAATAAATGTGTTTACAGATTTCAGGTTGTTTTCCATAATGTGCCACGTTGGCTCCATGACTTCAAACATCATGTAATACTGAATGTTCTGAACAAAGTTCAACATCCGTTGTCTTAGCGCAAAGGCTGCAGAAAACCTATACAGGAAAAAAAAAAAGAGATCGTTATAGACTGTTACCGGACATCCAGCCATTTTCAGCAGAAAATGTTCTGATAATTACTGTAGCAACACTAATTTTCAACCTGTTGCATGCAAGGACCTACAAAAAAGGGTAAAGATCAGGTTTTCTAAACACAAATTTATCTGGCATCTACTGTTTACGTACATAGCTATGGCACTTAATAGTTATCCAATGAATAAAGTAGGTGCATTCATAACTGTTTATACTTACTGAATGATACTAAACTGTATAAAAACTCACCACTTGGCTGAGTGAAGAGAATACTGTTTCGCAGCTTTGTTGCTAATCCACACGTTGCACAGCAGTCTTTCTACATGCTTACAGTAAAACATGTGCCGGAACAACATCTGATACCTAGTCAGGGCCTTCCTGTAATTATGAAGATAAATGACAGTTTTGTGACATCGGTGTCTTAAAGGACCAGTGCTGAAAAATGCAGTACCTGAGATAGTGGTTGTCTTTAAATATTATTTTTGTGTATATATTGCTTGAAAACTACGCATAAGAAACACGCTGAAAATGAGCTGGATGTGAATTACGAACTGGAAGATCTGTTCCAGAGATCCACCAATGCCACACACCTGTTGATAATGAGTGACAGTGGCCATTTGACAATGTAGTCAAAGGAGAAGGCCTCCAGGCCACTGAGAGCGACGTCCGTTGGGTCAGCGTTGATAATTGCCTTCTCCTGCTTGGTCTCGATGGCCAGGACCCGCAAGAGTTGTGTGATAACGTCATGGGGCATCAAGTCGATCTGTGAAAATCAAAACAACTATGGTACAAAATCAGATAAACTCACACATTCTAAAGGCATCTATTTGCATAGAATTTATGTCTTTAATAGGGGTATTTACATTTGGTGATATATTTAAATTAATTTTATTTTTAAAATTCTCATATATTCTCTCCTATATTTGACAATAGCCTCCACTAACATGATCACCTTGATCACAGCAAGAATTCCAATGTGCTTCAGCCTTTCCTCTATGTGCTTAAATTAGTTAATAGGTTTTCTGACAGTCAATTTTTGCTGGCGAAAAACAAAAACTGTTCATTCCAGACATGTCACACTGCAAGCTAACTGGCGCACTCATGTGGACAGTCTTGATATTACTTCTCTCTATTAATTCCCGCTAAGAGTACCAATGGCAACCAGTGATATGGAACAACTAGCTTTTCTATTATTAAGTAGCATTCCAATAAATGATTCGTCAACACTGGGGGGTGGGGGGGGGTTGGGGTTCGGGAACTGACCAAGCACAAACAAAAAGTACCTTTAGGTCATCTTTAAATGGGTCTGTGTTTGCAGTGCTCATCCTCAAAGCCAGCTCGAGCAGGGCTTCCAGTCTGGGGGGAATGATGTCATCCACTGGTTTTTTCAACTCCTCCTCAGTCAGATCCATAAAATGAACGAAGAAATCTCCCTTGTCCATTAGGAAATAGTGCTTAATCGATCTACAGAGGAAAGCAAAGATGCATTTCTGAAGGAGGTCTAGTGGTAATGTAGATTTGATGTCATTTCCTGTTGGAATCTATGCCAGTTCAAACCCCAGGAGGACAGCCAATGAATAGTATCTTCAAGGGTAAATTAACTTGAACAATTTTAGTAAATACGCAGTAAGAGAAACAGGAAACAACTGAAGTGAACTGAACATACACAAGAGAAAGCTTAAGGAAGCATAGGACGATAAGCAAAACAAAAGCATAAAAACAAGATGATTAACACAAAAACTCTGATCGGCAATGCAATCAACCTCTCTCACAAGAGCCCTTTACCTGAGCCTTGTCACGAGCTCCTTCTCTTCCATCAAAAAGTTGAGGAGGACTTTGCTGGCATAATTATAGGCCTTTTCAATCTGCTCAACGTAGGCTCTTTCCTTCAGAGTGTACAGGACCTCCTTGGCATCTGGGCACGTCACATCTCGACCACACTCCCTCACCACATTCAGATACTTCCCTTTACCACACATTATAGAATAAAAGAAAAAGATACAAAGTTTCCATAATTTATTGCTAACATTGTTAACAATGTAAGATTGTAATATTATTGACAGAACAACAACCATAACAAACTAAAAAGGTAGATTATTGATCTCTAAATGAAAGATTTATGGGGCATTCCATTCTAACTTCACAAATGGCCTTTTCTTCATAATTTTTTATTGTGATTAAATTTGGCATGTGAATTACATACCTTCCAGAGCTCAGTAATGTTTACAATAAAACCATTAACAAGCAACGGTAAAAAAGTTACAGCTCATAAGAAAACACTTCTTTTTTTTTTGCAACCCATGGTGTAAAAATTTTTTAAAATGTGTAATTCACAGGCCAAATTTCATCAAAACCAAAAACGGTGACGCTAAAACTTTTTTTGAAATTTCTGAATTAAAATGGACTGAACGATACACAGACACACACACTTTAATGCATGCCCAAAAACAAGCGCTCACCAGTGCTTAATATTTTGTCGGCCATCCTTTGGAGGAAGGATGGGATTCTGTGCTGCACAATTGTGTACCGCTGATCCCAGTACTTGTCATTGTAGTCCTCCTGAATCTTCTCTTTCTGAAGCTCATGCTCTTCCACCATAAATTCACTAGTGTGACAATCATTTTGGGCAAAAAGTTTGTCAACAACAAATAAAAAGGCCATACCTTAATACTCCAAATGACCCAGCTATGCAATAAAATATTTCCAATTAAAGCTGTGAGAATGAGCAAAGCTTAAGGTGCAAATGTAGGAGTGAATTGATATCATATGCACATTTATTGACAGCCGTGTTCCAAGGATCCGTTGTAAATAAATCAGGCTCACTACCTGTATGGGTCTTTAATGATACCCCTATAGATCCACTTCTCGAGTATCTCAAAGTAAGGGACGCTAGCTGCTTTTGTGAGGTAGAGGCACAGCTCCTGGGCTTGATTGTCTCCGGTGTAGTTGAACGTGCGGTCATGGAGAAGGCTTAATGTAGCCCCACCCATGCAGTCTCCTTTGTCAACAGAGGTGGCTGGAAAGGAACCACGAACAAAGTGTTAGCAAACGCTAAGGTCAAGAACACGTGGGACTCTACATACAGACAGCCAGGCTTACCAATTGATGCAAGGATCTCCATGGTTCTCATGGTTGGCTGAATGTAAAACCACATCTTCTGAAGCGAGAGCAATCCCTGCCGGTGCAGGTGCTCCAACTGCGTTACCAGAATCAGGTACTCCTTCATCAGTGTCCTCATTGCGGCTGTGAGGGCGTGGTTCACCTGGCCGTACTCGAAAGACGACTTCTCCTCTATAAAGCTGGGCAAGAGAAATCCCAGGATAATAAAAAAAAAAAGAATGAATTTTAAACAGTACAGGATTACTGCCTATGAAATAGCTGAAATACATAAGAAATGCAGCAAATATGGACACGCCCTGCTACTTAACTCAAGTTTCAAGCTGGAAGTTTTATTGTCACATATTTGGGAAATGTGGTGAAATTCTTGTGTTACAGTTATGGGGAATGGAAGCGGGTGCATGGGGGCATCGAACAAACAGCAGTGCAATACAAGACGAGCCAGTGCAACGTAAGAATCATTAGATGTAATAATAAATAAAAAGTAATACAATACAGAGATGAAGTAGTTATACAGGATGCACAAATAATATAATACTGTCGAGAGTACAGGTAGTACAGGGATTAATCAACAGTCAGCTGAAGTGGGTTCAAGGAGCCTTCTATGTCTGATATCCCAAATATCATTCCAAATACCTTACCGGGTAATTGTGGAGTAACTGGCTGCAACTGGTAAGATCCTGTTCACAAGCTCCTTGACCGACATGTCTAAGGTTGGATCGATAATGAAAGAGCGGCTCTGTCGACCCAATACAGGCTGGGCTACAACGTCCCTCCCATCGACTCCTGACAGCACATATAACAGGTCTTCAACCAGCGCCTGCTCCTGGGCCACCAGCGGCATGGTACCTGGGAACACGTAACGAAGAGACAAAAGGTAAAAGCCATGGTGTAAAAACTACTTCCTATGTTCTCCATCATTCCACTATTAAAAATGGGTCACGTGAGAGACTAGACGCCTGCAGCATCCTACATATTCCTACATAATATGATATTACAGCAAATTCAGTTCTCAAGAGTTGCTATTTTTTTTCTTTAAGAGAAACTGAAGAGCGTGGTGGAGAGAAATGCTTATGTAGGAAATGCTATAAAAACAAAGCAAAGCTGAAAGGAGTCCTATACTGAAAGACACTATGCAGCTTCCCCTTTAAGAAAGGAGTTACAGACACCTAAGATATAGGAGAACATACCTATAGCATGAGCGGGATCGATGACTGCAGGTGCCCCAGTGAGGAAATCACCGATAAGTGCGGGTCTTTCATAAACCCAGTTCGGAAAGATGGGGTTCAGCATTGTGGGGTTCTTCTTACTGTGTCTTTCCCTCAACATCTTTCGAGTGACTTCAGTTGACTACAAGGAATGGTTTTGAAATGCCAATGTATCTGACTGACATATTACAGATTGAGAGCAGACAGAATGGCGACGTTCCACAACCAAAGACAGGCCACTGAAATAGTACGACGCACATATGATTGCAATGTACCTGCTGGACCGTCGAGCCCGCGGTGACAGTTCCGAGCTTCTTCCGTAGCTCCTCCAGCTCCTGCATGGACATCTTAGTAGAAGTTGAAGGTATGGTGAAATTTGTGTTACTGCTATTTGTAGTGTTGGAGGACATCTCCGATCTCTCCTTGGCATTTTGTTGCAGGCAATGCAGGGTCTGAGAAAGATATAAGTGATGTAAATGTGTGTGGGCAAACTAAGCCTTTAATCACATGTGAACAACAGAGATGTGAAAAATGACTTATGCAATAGCATTTTATTTTCCCAAGAATCGAGCTGTTACCTCTTTATCCTCTGTGAGTTTTGACAACAAGTAAACTAGGGGATCAAGGTTGCGGACATTCTTTGACTTCACTTCCTCATACTTCCTCAAGAAGTCCTCCGGCGTTTTTGAAAACTCTGCAATTTTCACCTGTTTAATATAAACGATCATGGGGTACGGGGGAGGGTGTCAGCAAGAAAGCCAACTATTTTTGCTCATCCGCAATGATGCACACAATTAGCATATGCACTTATTATGAATGTCACAAATAAGCGTTATTTGGTAATTTTGCCTAAACACATAGCAAGATAAAGGCAATACACGTGTTTACGCCCGTACCTTCGCGCTGTGGGCCGACACCGTGGTGGTAACATAAGGAGTCCTGTTTTTCTGCAGTAAGTCGATGTAGACTTCTGCCCCATCGCCTCCTCGTACATGGAGCAAACTAAGCAGCTCGTTGACATCATGATGTATTCGGAACTCACTCATTTTCTTCAAACGGATAAAATAAGATCGGGGGCACTGTTAAGCCGCTGGGTATTCAACGACTGCCAAAATGAAAGGCAAACGGACTCGAAAAACGTGAATCGACGGTAGCATCCGGCTAACTGACATCTCAATAGCTGAGTGACTGCAGGCAGCTAGCCATGGACCGCTATAGTATAGCAAGTGCAAGTTAGCGGACAATCGAGCTGTCTTAAACAGTGCATAAAGCTGTACGTACTACAGAACGGCGCAATAATATCTGTATGCTAACACTATTAATGCCATCAGATGATTAACTATTTTAAAAACGATATCTCGTGTTGACCTAATTTAACATTGCTAACAAATAACGAGCAATTCTCCTACACGTAAGCTATCCAACAATAAAACAGAAAAGGTGATGTGTATATATAAAATATAATAGAGGTGCTTACATTTCAAATGGAATAACCAGTAACGTTACTACGGAACCAGCAAAACACATCCCACCAACACGTCTTGAGCGCGAACGATAAAACAAAACACGTGGTGCAGACGATACTTCTTTCCGCCGACAACACACTGCTCCTTTCAAAGGTTCCGGTTATCAAAATTGCAGTTTTTCTTGGTTGCTTTGGACAAATTCTCAAATGACAATGGTACTTTTTATAACCACATATGTAAACCTGCACACCCATAAGTCAGTTTCCCACAACAGAATGTCACCCATTGTTTTCCTTCATTCACAAATTATTTAGTTTGGGTTCTTATAGTATTAAGTTTATTCATATTCTGTAGCCAGAACAGCAGGAGCGACAGGGCAACCCATGATGTAGAATTGGTCTTCTTCTTTCCAACATAACTACCTAAAACACTGTGTACACTTTTCCTGTAACATATAACATTTTTATTCAATGCTTCCAGATACAGAGAAATGATAGTGACGTAAACTGAGCAACAATTAATCAATTTTTTAATTCTTAAAATTCTTCCATAATATATTTTCATGTTGACATTATCATTTAACATTTTGACTGGTGTGTCTCTAGGCAATGATACAGAGATTTCACATTTTGGTGGCATTGACTGGATGGCTAATAAGAAACAAACAACTGCATTTTTAAACATGAATGAAAGGCTTTGAATGAATTTCTTCATTTTGCTGGTTATCCGATTTATTGTGCTGCAGTGTACAAACAGTTTTGAGAAACGCACAAGCAGTTGAGAGAACCACGTGTGCGTGCGTGTGCATATATATATTTTTCTTATGCTGCCATCTGCTGTTTGAATTTGACAACTATTTTTTCTAGCGCATCTAAAGAATAAATAGCCTTATTTTAACAGCTGGGGGGTATTCCATGAAGCAGGATTTCTTGCTTATCCGGATAACTTGTTGAATTTAAGGTAGTCTGAACTAAATG